>SJYA01001354.1:666652-715047 GCA_006410615.1 Neotragus moschatus | reverse complement strand
AGCTATATTTCTTTATTAGCTATATGTCTCCCTATAAATTGGTGATGGAACTACAATAAATAAGCATAGCTCTATATAGAAAGACAGCTTTAAAAACAATAATGAAAGTCTTATTTTATTTTCAGAGAGCAACAGTGTTAAAGAATGTGCTAGAATCTTTTTCTGACCCATTTTGTGTCATGGTTTTCATTTACTGCCTCTAAATGGTATGTCTCCTTCAGCAATTTCTAAATTTTTAAAGTTAAGATTGCTTTGCATTTAAGATNATAGAAAGACAGCTTTAAAAACAATAATGAAAGTCTTATTTTATTTTCAGAGAGCAACAGTGTTAAAGAATGTGCTAGAATCTTTTTCTGACCCATTTTGTGTCATGGTTTTCATTTACTGCCTCTAAATGGTATGTCTCCTTCAGCAATTTCTAAATTTTTAAAGTTAAGATTGCTTTGCATTTAAGATGCTTTGGCAAGGACTCTAATGAGAATTTTAAATCTGAGCAAAATCTCTTGAAGTTCTAAATGAGACCATCAAAGAGAACATTCACCAGATGGAACCAGTGATTGATCTAAAGCCTGGAGTCTTACTTTTATTCTCTTGTTTCCCAGCAAAGAGAAATTTTACAGAATCTTTTCTCTTCTTAAAGACTTAAACTAAAATACATAGTTTAAATAGAGGCAGTATACTTTAGGTATATTTACAGAATGGAAAGTAAAAAAATCTTGCACCACATCCCAATCAAGAGATAGGATATTCTCAAGAGAATGTGGATACTTCCAGCTGGGGCCCCTGATCTGTTTCTACTCCTGGGTTTGTTTGTCATCGCTGGATAGAGGGCAGTCTCCAGAGTTCCCATGCTCTGAGGCGATGGCCTGTGTCTGAACTTAACATTGCTCACCAAGATCTAGAATCACCTTGATTCCTTGTGACAGCCCTAGATGGCATTTCTTAGCTCCTTCCCACCTAGGCTTTATCCTCACTCTCTCCTTTCCCCATGTACTAGTTGAGTAGAGGGGATGTTGAGAATGTAAAAAATGCACNCCAGATGGAACCAGTGATTGATCTAAAGCCTGGAGTCTTACTTTTAATCTCTTGTTTCCCAGCAAAGAGAGATTTTACAGAATCTTTTCTCTTCTTAAAGACTTAAACTAAAATACATAGTTAAAATAAAGGCAGTATACTTTAGGTATATTTACAGAATGGAAAGTAAAAAAATCTTGTACCACATCCCAATCAAGAGATAGGATATTCTCAAGAGAATGTGGATACTTCCAGCTGGGGTCCCTGATCTGTTTCTACTCCTGGGTTTATTTGTCATCGCTGGATAGATGACAAATGAGTTGACAAACTCTCCAGAGTTCCCATGCTCTGAGGTGATGGCCTGTGTCTGAACTTAAAATTGCTCGCCAAGATCTAGAATTACCTTGATTCCTTGTGACAGCCCGAGATGGCATTTCTTACTCCTTCCCACCTAGGCTTTATTCTCACCCTCTCCTTTCCCCATGTACTAGCTGAGTAGAGAGGATATTGAGAATGTAAGAAAATGCACAAAATAGTCCAATGGGAGGAAATTGTGAAATACAGACAGTAGCTGTCTGAGATAATTTCACAAGTAAAATTGGTTTAAAGGTTTTTAGCAGTCCTAGTGAGAACAATGGCACCTCCATCATTAATATCTGTGATGGTTAATTTTATGTTATCTTTGCTGTGCCATGGTACTCAGCTATTTGGTTAAACACATATTAGCACATTTCTGTGAAGACATATTTTTAGATGAGATTAACATTTAAATCAGTAGAATGAGCAAGGTAAATTGCCATTCATAATGTGGGAAGTCAAGTCAGTTGAAGGCCTTAAGAAAAAGAACAGCCTACCCTGAAGAAAAGGGAATTCTGCTATCACACTGCCTTTCAGTTCAGTTTGCATCAACTTTTCCCTGGGTCTCTAGCCTGCTGGCCAACCTTACAAATTTTGAACTTGCCAGCACCTACAATCACAGAAACCAGTTCCTTAAAACTCTCTTTCCGCCTTCCTCATCCCTATGTGTGTGTTAATTAGCCAATGTCAGTCAAATGGCATCTTTCATTTTGGAATTAATATCCTTGTCACGGAAATATGTTTAGATATTCTTCATGAGTCTTGCTACTGCTTTTTGTACCACAAGAGTATCTCATTTTTTCAATTACAATGATAAAAAAATAAGTTAAAATTTTAAAAAGCCTGCCCCTAACAGGTGCAAATGGGAAAATACATACATACACACAAACTTAATAGTAATCATTCTATTTGAAAGTTGCTTATTGGACATCTGTTCATTTTGATCACTGTTAGGCATAAGGAATATAAAAACGTAAAGGAAACACAGTTCCTGCCTATGGAAAGACATGCTTTCCAAGAATAGCAGTAATAGCACCTCCTAACTTTCATTCTCTTTTTACTGTGATTTTGCTATTTCTCCCATTGGGAGACAGAGTCTGTGTCTCCTTCCCATGAACCTGCGTCAGTTTCTGCTTCAACAAATACAGTATGTCAGAAGTGATATAAGTTTCAAGGCAGGGCCGTTAACAATGCCATCATATTCTTCTGCCTTGCTCTCGAGATCTGTGCTCTGGGGAAAGCCAGATGCCATGTAAGCAGTCCAACAACCCTCAGATTTCTATGCTGAGGCCAAAATGGTTCTCATAGAGAGACCACAGAGAAACATCCTAAGAAAATATGGGGAGAGAGAGAAACTCAAAAAGTTCCCATCTGCTGCAGGCCCCATGTTTCAGCTCCATCCACTGACTGACTGATCTCCATGAGAGACTGTTATGAACTGAATTGTATAACCCTTGCCCAACCTTCATATGGTGATGCCCTAAACCCCAAAGTGACTTTTAAGGAGAAAGGACCTTTAAGAAGGTAATTATGACTAAATGGAGTCACAGGGCTAGAGCTATAATCCAACAGAACCAGTGTCCTTAGAAGAGGAAGAAAAGGCAGCAGAGATCCCTCTCTCCACATGTATCCAGACCATGTGAGGACACAGTGAGAAGCCAATCATATGTAAGCCAGGAAAAGAGGCCTGGCAGGAAACCAACTCTGCAAGCACCTTGATCTTAAACTTCTTGTTATAGCAGCCTGAGCAGAGTCCATCAGAAACTTTGGGCCAGAACCATGCAGTCAAGCCCTCCCCAAATTCCTGACCCACAAAAACCATGCAAGGCAATAAAACGATGATCCTTATTTTAAGTCACTAAGCTTTGGTATGATTTGTTATCCAGTTACAGATAATTGGGATGCTGTCCTTGAGGCACTCAGGGAGATAAAACATAACTAATTATACATCAAAATGTAACACCAGTTATATATGAAATTCTAAGAGCTAGGAAGCAAGCAAAGGGAGAGCAGAAGATATTTTTGAGCTGGAAGTTTTTAAATAGTACATCAATAATCAGAGGTACACTTAGGATGACAAAAGCTTAAACAAGTTTGAACTAGAAGATGGTAGGTTTCACTGAAGGAGATATCACTCAGATATACTATGAACTGAATTATGTCCTCCAAATTTCATATGTTGAAGCTTTAACCCCCATGACATGTATCACAGATAGGGATTGTTAAGGAGGTGACTAAGGTTAAGTGAGACCATGAGTATGGAGTCCTGATCTAGTAGAAGTAGGACCCTTATAAGAAGAGGAAGTCACCTAAGTTCTCCAAGCCAAGAAAAGGGAGTTCATGAGAACCTGATCATTCTGGCACCCTGATCGCAGGTTTCCAGCTTCCAGAACCATGAGAAAACAAATGTCTTTTGTTTAAGCCAACCAGTCTATGGAATTTTGTTATGGCAACTTAGCTTACCAATATAGGTACTTCACATGTTTTTCAGGACTTAATTAGATTAGGTGTCAAGCCTTTTGTATATGTGGAGAAAATAAAAGCATGTGTATCATTTATCTGATCCACACATTAGTCTATGAACAACTTCAAAGTAGGAGTTGTGTTCCCTGAAGTATCTCCAGCACCCAGATCATGATGATGGCCTATATCTGAGCCACACCAATTGCTAAAGGAAAGGAGAAAAGAGGATTTAGAAAGCTGCAGAATTTTTTAATTGAAAGCCATAGAACTGCAGTATAAAGAGTTACTTGCCAAACATGACACAAATCTCTAAAATATTGGCTTCTGTAGCCTGGCACATTTGAAATAGTTTTCAACTTTGTTTTAGTTGGATCCTTTATGATGTCCAGGAAGAGATTAGCACACATAGTACCTGAAATTGTCCTTTCCACATGAGCTACAATAGGAAAGACAAATGTGGCTGTTCCTCCAGCAAAGCCAAATTTGGCAATCTACGTATACTTCCCTTCAATCTAAATAATTACACCTTTTAATCACACTGAAAATAATATGGTAGTATCGCTCAAAAAGAACTTAACAGACCATGGAATTATAATAACGTAAACCCTCCTTCTATCAAATGTGAAGCAAGGACATGGTAGATTGGAAGCACGAGGGGGTGTCACTAACTTATAAGTAGTAACTTACAACTATGATTTTTATTCAAAAGACTTCTAACCCCCTAGGAAAATGTTAACATTTTCACATATTCTAAAGGAGGGAAACAAGTTCCTCACTCAGAATTTTCTGAGAAGCCAAGTAAGTGTCATAGTGTCAATATCTTATGTTACACACATGTCATGAACTGTCAGGAAGTATGTATACTGTGCAGGACGCTGGACCCTGAGTGGCAATGACTGCCAGGAAATCTCCCTGGTTGTGGGAATGCCCACAGCACAGCTCTCAACTGGGATGCCTAGGTTTCAGTTTGAAGTTGTTTGCTCTGCTACAATGAGGTGCAGCCCTTCATTATTCTAACATTGAGATAAAGTTGACTATACACATAAAAACTAGATGACAGGTAGATGGAGAGAATGAATGGGAAAACAAAATGGAAGCAATGTTTTGTTCTGCTTTGAAGCAGGATTTAGGATATGATATTGGTGAGATTCCTAAAAACTATATACATTTCTTCCTCATTCCTTTCCAGATTCTGAATAAAGTCCTACATTTGAGAGGCAAAAACTTAAACTCAAAGGGAATCTTTCAGACTGACTTCCGTGATATCAACCTGTGAATTTCTAAATACAGAAAAATCTTAACTTAGTCTTTCATTACAAAAAGCAAAAAGCAATAGATGCTAGATTATAAAACTAATGCTCCAACTGATAAGAGATCAAAACACACACACACACACATACCATATACCCCACATTCATATACAATATAGTGCTGTGATTCAATAATTACACCAACTTCACCACACTACTGAATGTAGCTTTAAGTAGCTCAAAACTGAATTCTAAAATGTAGTATATTCCTGGAGAATAATAACTCCCAGAGAAAAACAGGAGCTCATACCTAAAGCAACAAGCTCCTTAGGAACTGCTGAGTCTGGCCTTGGACCATATCTTCTATCAGATTCAGTCAAGATGAATTCATTTCATAAGGTCCACACAGCTCATCAAGAAATGGCTAGAAAAAGGAGAAACCGTTTTCATCTTCCCATCATCAGAAAGTTCTGTAACATAATAAGCTCTGTGTCCTTTACTCAAGTGTTTTGACTTGGCCAAAGACTAATACACAATTTTGATGAAGTATAAAAATTAACTTGAAATGGAATAATTGATTCAATTCTTTTTATTCTAAGAAAAATTAAAAGAAAAAAATACTACTTTTCCTTTATTAAGCAGGTGTAATGTAATTCGCTTCAGTCCTATCCATCTCTTGCACTGGCAGGCGGGTTCTATACCACTAGCACCACCTGGGAAGCCCCTTATTAAGCAGGCACTTTGAGGTAGTGAGTCTTTCCAGGAGGTGGTAGTGGTAAAAAAATTCACCTCATGGTGCAGGAGACACAAGAGTGGGGAATGCTGGTTCGACCCCAGGGTGGGGAAGATCACCTGGAGAAAGAAATTGCAACCCACTGCAGTATTTCTGTCTGGGAAATTTCATGGACAGAGAAGCCTGATAGGCTACAATCCATGGGGTTGAAAGAGAGTCCAACACAACTAAGCACATTTTGCTAATGAGCATGCTTAACTACTAGGACTCGAGAAAAAGAACAGATACGCCTAATGTGTAAACACAAAAAGTTACACATTGCCCCTTAGAACTAAATGCAAGAAACAGCATCAGGACTCAACAAAATTGTTTCTTAAAGAGTGTAGGTCTTCCCTGCTGGCTCAGTGGTAAAGAATCCACCTGACAGTGCAGGAGATTCAGTTTTGATCCCTGATCTGAGAAGATCCCACATGCCTCATTGTAAGTAGGCCTGTGCATCATGACATTGAGTCTGTGCTCTGGAGCCCATGCACCACAACCACTGAAGCCTTCAAGCCCTAGAGCCTGTGCCCTACAACAAGAAGCCACCGCAACCAGATGCCAGCGCTCCACAGCCAGAAAGTAGCCCCTGCTCACCACTACAGCAAAGCCCACACAGCAACCAAGACCCAGCATAGTCATAAATAAACTTTTAAAAGCTCAAAAAATGAAATACTTAAAAAAAAAAAAAAAAAGAGCATAACTTACTTTTACCATCAGGCTAACAGGACTGTGTCCGGTGCATCTTGGTCTGCACTTGGCCACCCACAGTGAGTCTTCTAAATAAACCAATGCAGAAAAAGCAAAGACATTGCCTCCTATCTGCATAAAACTCTTCAGGATGCATTTCCCTTGGTCAGAAGGTGGAAATTCTTGGCAGAAGTGATTCTCTCTGCCTCTTCACAAGAAGAACACTTGGCTGCATGCAACTCCATGAAGTGTAACTGTGTGTGCACCTCTCAAGTTCTGTTGCAGGAAGGGGGACGCTTTCCAGGGTCCGAGAGTAGGCTCTTGTCTAACACTCAGCAATGAACTGCCCAGGGAGACACATGTGCTAATAAAGCAAGAAACGTTATGGGGAAGGGGTACTCAGGCAGAGAGCAGCAAAGTAAGGCAACCCAGGGGAATTCTGCAACGAGGCTCACAGTCCCAGCTTTAATGATGATGGGAGTAGTTTCCAGGTTGTTTCTGGCCAATCGGAGTCCTTTCCTGGTGGCTTGTGCAGTGCTCAGTCAAGATGGATTCCAGCAAACTTTCTCCAGCTGGTGGTGACTTGCGAGTTCCGTGGTCCCCACTCAGACCTCCAGTCATAAAATACCTCAGGCAAATGGTTGCTATTATGCCTGGCCAGGGTGGGCAGTTTCAGTCAGTGTGTTTCCCCTAACAACCAGGAGAGTTCGGGAAAGGTCAAAAGGAGATGCCACATGTCCTACCACCTTCCAGAATTCTCGTTGAAATCAGTCTTGGTTGAGTCAGCAGGAAGGACCCTGAGTCAGAATGACTGGCCAGAGACAACCCAGAAACTAATTCCATCACCGTAAAATCCGGGACTTCGAACCCCATGGCTGAGAAGTCCTCCTAAATTCCCTTAATCTGCTTGTCTCTGTCTGAGCACCCCTTCCCAATAAAATCTCTTGCTTTGTCAGAACATGTGTCTCCTTGGACAATTCATTTCCTAGTGTTAGATACAGAGCCCACTCTTGGGCCCTAGAAAGGGTCCCACTTCCTGCGACAGTTCCACCAGGGCGGCAGTCACTGCATTTGTCCCAAGAGCACCAGCCTGTAGCTTTTCAATTGTCTTTTGACAAGTCCACTTGCATACCCATTTATACGCCTTAGCTTTGTATGCAGAATGATAACCTGCGCCTGCATACAAGACAAAGCCCCCTGGCTTCTCTTTATGGGACTCCTTTGCTTCCAACTCTTCAGTTATTTTAACAGCCAAAACCTGAGAATATCTAGAAGGCTGCCCTTCTCCAGAACCCACCCCCTTCTCCACAATCTCCAAGAGTACCATCTTCTATTGGGAAAAGAGTATATTCTCATCCAAAAGTAACTGCAGGAAAGGAACTACCCTGCGTCAGCCCCAAGCCCTCACAGCACCAGAAGCAGAAAACCTGAAATCTTTCAATGATAGAGAAGCTAATACCATCTAGTGGAATCTCTAAGATAACTGAGAGAAAGTAACCTTCCAGAGAGAAAAGTGGAACAGATCACTTAATGGAATGGGACCTGCCAAAACGGAGAAAACCTCTGTGAATCACTGGGTTTATGAGTGTTGGCAGTATGCAAAATGCTGATTTGATTTTTTGCCTGTACTTTAGGCCACACATTCTTAAAATTTTATTCCTACTTATTATTCCCTAATAATTATTCAGTGCTGGTAGAATAATTTGTTGTGACCAAACTAGGGTACATGGCCTTCTGCTAGTCTATATCTTGCTTTCCAATCTCCAACAGCTCTTTCTCTGCAGACTCCAGTGTTACTCCATAGGCCTCCTCACACTCACTGGTCAAATCCTCACTGTTAATATGCATCTAGATTGGAACACTTTTAAATACAAAGAGTGTAAATAAATGCAAGCCATTTTAAAAGAATTTAAAACGTTTTAAAGGCTGAATGCCTGTGAAATAATCGTCAGGAAGGAAAAGACCATTAATTGCATACTTAAGAATTCAAAAGGGAGTGTAAGCAGGAAGTGAAAGATATGCAGAAAAGGAAATTCAAGTCCAAGATCTCTTAGTTCAGCATTTCTCTTTGCCTTTGTGATTGCAAGCACTCATTGATAATAAGTGGAATCTTTAGTGAACATATTCTAGACTCAATTTTCACCTGGCCTTTTTAATCAAACATGAATGTAGGAAGATAGATGAGGCCAATGCTTAATGCCTGTGAGTTCTGCTCTTTGATTCCATAACTCTAGCACAGACTTGGATTTACCTGTTTGATAATGTATGGGGGAAATTTTTTGAACTGGAACTTCAATTTCTGCTAGACTGAATATTAATTTATAATGGTTTGCTGCCTAATCTTAGGTGTAAACTGACCAGTTATACTCCACAGTTTCCCTCAAGGGAGCTACTTTTTATTGAGATGGGACTAGATGTCCAAATTTACTTTTTATTTAGATGCATATATCCCACTGTATCTCTTATTGGGTAGGTCTCTGCAGCAGTGGAACCTGTTGAGATGTGGATTGTGTATGAAGGATATATATTTCTGAAAATGACTCAACAGTAAATGTGTGATGAGTTGAGTACTGCACTGCAAAATAAGCTAGCATATTATCATTTATTTTATTATGCCTTTATTATGCATTTATTTTTATTTTATTATGTGGCTTAACTATAAGCTACACAACAACTCTATGGTAGAGACAAATCCTGAGACAAAATAGGATTGAATCATGAATGACAAGCATTACTTTCTAGCTAGAAGGCAAAACCNTTATGCCTTTATTATGCATTTATTTTTATTTTATTATGTGGCTTAACTATAAGCTACACAACAACTCTATGGTAGAGACAAATCCTGAGACAAAATAGGATTGAATCATGAATGACAAGCATTACTTTCTAGCTAGAAGGCAAAACCTCTGTGTTTCAGTAAAAATAGGTGACATCTATCTTATATACAACAACTTGCAGAACCATTCTGATTACAGTTCATCTTCAAAAACAACTTCAGATACAACTGGACCACCTTGGCCATAAATATTGCCTGGTCTTGAGAGGAAAAGTTAAAATTTTTGCTAAACCCTTGAGAGCAGGTTCTTATCTCATGCAATATGGCCNTGCAGAAATCTTTGGAGTCATTTAGCACCTGCCCGTGAATACAAGGGGCTAAGCCCGTGGAGCAGGCCCACCAATTTTCTTGGGGAGGCACCAGGTACCCAGCTGTCTCTATAGAATCTGTAGAATTGCAGAGGTGTTGATAGGTTTGGGGAACATTTCCTATGCAAATGCCCTGTCCGGTGGTTACTCGTTGGAGGTTTAATCTGACGTCTCCTTTTTGCTGCCATCAGCAAGCTCTGTGGTCTCTGGTTTGAATGCAAACTCCCAGGACAGCTATACCTTCATAATAGGGGGGTTTGATGTCATAACATAACCAGGAACTGCTAGTCAGGTCCGGGTGAGTGGAATTTAGGACCCGATAGGTGTTGATTATCATATCCTGACTGATATAGCCAGAGGCCCCAGGATTGTCTGGCTTCCCAACCAGGGAACTTTTTTTTTTTTTTTTCTGTTGAGAATTTGAGCCTCACCGGATTGCAAAGAAAGTTCATACAAGGCCCAGTTATGAGGGACCCCCTTCCATGTCCCCCATTTGATCCAGTGGGCCCCGGAATGTGACCCAAGGTAATCAAGTCACCACGAATAGGGGGCTCCCAATCGACCGTCCCCATTGACTCGCATCCCCAAGTGGCGCAATAAAACTTGTCAGCCCCCTCGCAGTTATTGATGGTCGCCCGGTTCCGTCTCCCTCCAGGGCACACACAGAAGGGTGTTTCCCGTAAGCTTGCCCATTGGATGTAGTGGCGGCATCCAGGTCCTGAGTTAGTGGGGGGCCGAGTATTACACCTATTAGTGCCAGCCCCACATTCGGGCTTGCTGGGCGTCTTTACCTCCCATTCGCCGATGTCCCAAGATCCCGTGGCCAGGAGACAGAAGTCGAATTCCAAATCCGGCCACCGGGTGTTTTTGGGATGAATGGCCGAGGTGGAGTTAATTACTTCTCCTGTAGTTGCACTTAGAATCATCCAGGTCAAGTTCATTGGTTGATGAGGGTTAGCGGCAGCACTAAGCCATAGGGACAACAGTATAAACAAGAGCCTCTTCCACGTGTCCCTGTGGGAGTATTGTAAGGACCGGAGACAGTAGAGTAATCTTTGATCATCAATCTCTTTTAGCACCTCTGTTTTTAGGTTAGGAATTATTGGGGGAAGTATCCCATACATAATTTCAAAGGGGATAAGTCCCAGTTGGCAGGGGGAGTTTCGCACCCAGTATAGGGCAAAGGTGGAGGAGAGCCATCCAGTCCCCGCCAGTCTCAGCAACTAGTTTTGTTAATGTTTCTTTGAGTGTTCTATTCATCCTTTCTACTTGTCCTGAGCTCTGGGGCCTATAAGCGCAATGTAACTTCCACCGAGCCCCCAAAGCCCAGGCTACCCACTGGCTTACCTGAGATACGGAAGGCCGACCCATTGTCCGACCCCACCTGTGCAGGAAACCCGAACCACAGCAAGATGTCTTCAGTCAGCTTTTTGGCCACCACCTGTGCTGTTTCTCTCTTGGTGGGGAAAGCTTCTACCCACCCTGAGAAGGTATCTATGAATACCAGTAGATATTTGTATACATATTTACCCGGTTTTACCTCAGTGAAGTCCACCTCCCAGTATGCTCCTGGCCGACTCCCGCGTTCTCTAGACTCGTGGTTGGCTGGGTCACGGGCAGCGTCAGTGAGCTGGCAGGCCTTGAAGGTTGATACGATATTTTCTATCGTCGATCTGACGTCTCTCATGGTAGTCTTGGCGTGTCTAATCAGGTCCTGCATCTTGCAGGTTCCCAGGTGAGTGGTGTCACACATCCTCAGTAACACCTGCTTTCCTAGTTCCTCCGGAGGATCAGGGAGCTGTCCGCTGCCCTCCACCACCTGGCCAGTTGTTGGGTCATAGGCAAACTTTTTATCCAGTCTAAGTCTCTTGGTGAGTAGTTGGGTAAAACTGGGCTCCTGGAGTCGGGCAATTGAAGGGTGGCTTCTATCACGCTGCCCTAGGCTGTATCTCGGGCTGCTCTGTCTGGGCCCATCTTGGACTAACTGCTTCCATCCGTATACCAGGTAACTTCAGCATCCGCTAGAGGGCGATCTTGCAAGTCCTCTCGCGTTCCATGTACCTGGGCTAGTATGTCGCTGCAGTCATGGATTCGGGCTTCCTCACCACCGCCTGTGCGGGCGGGCTGTACACGGGGCCACCTTCCTCCAGCTTCTTGTTCTTGTCCTTGAGGGACCAGAGGGACTTCTCCATCATGGAGTCACCGCCCAGCAGTGCCCAGGGAGGAGCCTGGGCGCTGCACACGTGAGATTGGGCTTCAGAGTCCAGCAGCCCAGGGGTTCCCCGTGGAAGGAAAGGTACATGGGGGTGGACGGGAGTGCAGCCGCCCCAACGGAAGAGGCACGTAGCTCATCAGCCCCAGGGCGCTGGCACCACTGAGGTGGGCCAGATCCCCAGCAGGACTCCTCGGTGCAGCAGGAGGTGAGCCGGCCTGTGGCTGCAACTACTCCTAAGATGGGCGCCATGTGCCCAGCACGCCGGCTGCCTGGCCTCCTTCTGCTGTGGCTGCGTCGGCAGCTCCTCGCCGGCCTGTGGCACCTCAGCCTGTCTGTGGACGGTTGAGAGCACCGGTTGGTGGCAGGCAGCGGGCTCTCAGCTCAAGGACCCACCGCCGGCAGCAGCCATGTCCCGGCATCGATGTCTGGTGGCGCAGGGTGGGTAGGCTGGGTTGCCGCTCCCATTGGGCCCGTCAGGTGCCCGGAGCCGGCCAGCTCAGGGGCGGGCTCACGCATCAGGGAATTCGTCTAGCCATCTTTGAATGTCCACTTAGGGGAGCCTCGGCTTTTGGTGCAACCGATATTCATCTTCTTATTGAATTGTCAGCACTTGAATCGGTCTGCCCAACTGATCAAGTATTCTAGTTTCCCCTGGGAGGAAGTGAATCTGGGCCCCCATTTTGGTCAACTGGTCTCTTCCCAACAGCAGGAAAGGGTATTCCAGAATGACCATGAAAGAGTGGGATACCCGGCCCGCACCCAAGTCCACTGATCTTCGGGTAGTCCATTGGGATTGTTTCATTCCAGTAGCCCCTGCACCCAAGAAGTCTTTCCGGCCAGTTTTCCTTGGGGTTCTAGCAAAACCAAATATTGAGCCCCTGTATTAGCAAGGAAGTCAATTGGGGTCCCCTCTACTCTTAGGGTTACCCTGGGTTTGGGGAGGGGCACCGAACTCTGTCCTCCCTAATCGCTCAGTTCTTTGACGGCCAGGATGGGGGTCTTTCGTGGTCCCTTCTTTTTCTTAGGGCATTCCTTGGCCCAATGTCCTTCCTCTTTACAATATGCATATTGGTTCTTTCCGAATGCTGGTTGCATACGGGGATGGCTCTTACCTTCAGGAGCCAGGCAGCGCAACCGGTGCTCCCTCTCTCCTGAGTCAGGAACTGTTGCAGCCAGCAGGATGCATGCCATGTTACGGGTTTGGCGATCTGCCGCTTTGGCTTGTTTTTCCTTGGGGGTTTCTCGGGTGTTGTACTCTTTCTGCTACTGTTATTAAATCCTGGATACTCTTTTCACCGATGCGTTCTAGTTTTTGTAACTTCTTCCTAATGTCAGGAGCTGCCTGGTTGACAAAATGCATTATCAAAGCAGCCTGAGTGCCTTCTGCTTCTGGGTCCATGGGGGTGTATTGTCTAAAGGCCTCCATCAGCCTCTCCAGGAAGGCTGCTGGACTCTCGGTGGGGCCCTGCTGAACATCTCCCACTCTAGTTAGGTTAGTAGGTTTCTGTGCAGCTGTCTTAAGCCCCACCAAGAGAGTCTGGCGGAAGACCCGGAGCCTCTCCTTACCTTGTGCCGTATTGTAATCCCAGTCAGGTCGCGATAAAGGAAAAGAGGTGTTAATTTCATCTATATTAGTGGTGGGTTCGCCATTTGCCCCTGGGACCCTTTTATGGGCCTCATTTTGTATTCTTTTGAGAGAAAAATTAAGTTTTTTGCTAAACCCTTGAGAGCAGGTTTTTATCTCATGTAACATGGCAGGTTCTTATCTAATACAATGTGGCCTTTAGGGATGTTTTTCCTTTAGGAACTTTCTAAAAATTATTTTTCAGGCCGCAGCAATGTGGCCCTGACCAGCTGTATAGACCTGATAGCAAACGAGCCTATGTGAACCAATCAAATTGTCCCCACCCTAGTTACACCCATTTGCGGTTTTTGTGCTTAAAAGTGCCCTGTAATGACAGTTTGGGGTTCGTTCCTCCCTGGAGGTGACCGAACCCCGGCGCGCCGGCTTAATAAATCCTCTTGCTGTTTGCATCGAATCCGAGTCTCGGTGATCTTTGAGAAAGCGACGGGTCTTAGGAAAAGACCGCAAGGTCTAACATTTTGGGGGCTCGTCCGGGATCCCTCGCTCATCTCAGATCCCCCTGACTCCCGGATTCGGAGGTACGCTCGAGCTCTGTTGTATGTCCTCGTCGTGTCTGCTCTGCTTTCACTCCTTCTCCTTTTCTTTTCTGATCTGTCCTTGACTCTTTTTTTCGGAATTTCAGCGAACAGGCGAACGGTTGTGGAGGCAATTGATAAGTCCTGGCTAGGGCCACTCTCTGGCGGACTTTGAAGGCCCTGCAACAAGTGAGCCTCAGTAACTAGAGCCCGACTGGGTGAAATTCCCCTTAAATCTTTCTCAACTGAGGATATGGCCTAAAATTTTCCCTGTGGGCACGGGTCAGGCACTTAAAGGCCATTAGGGCACCTGCCACTTGAAGACTCCCGTGACAGGATAAGGGGGTCACGGAACAGGCTAGAAACCTCTAGGGTGCCCGCCCCCAGCAAGAAAACTTCCGTACAACAACGCAGGCACATAAACAGTTTCAAAAGCATACCATAAGCCCAACTTTCTGGCCGCCACCACTCCCGGTAGGATTTTTGGTGGCTATCCTCAGTGACTTTTTCTTCTATCCTCTCTCTGCAGCAGAAATAAGGTTCCGCTCATGCATCTGTCCATCTCTGATTTTCTGAATTTTCTGGAAACCTGCCTGGGAGGCAGGTCTGTGACAATCCTTGGGGACGCCCAGGATGTCAATCTGGAAGGAGGGCTCGATTCGACCCCCCTTCATCCGAATCAGGTGGAGCCCCTGACGCGGCTCCCATCTGTAGTCTTTTTTGTTCTTGGACAGACTCGTGGCGGCCGTTTTTGTCTTATCTTTCTGTCACTTCTCTGGGTTCTGTTTGTCTCTCTCTTAACTTGTCTTTTCCGTGACAACCTGACGATGGGACAGACTGTGACCACCCCCTTGTCATTGACTGTTGATCATTGGGCTGAAGTTAAGACCAGGGCCCATAACCTTTCAGTAGGGAAAAAAAAAAGGAAAGTGGCAAAACCTGTGCTCAGCGGAGTGGCCCAATTTTCAGACAGGGTGGCCACCTGAAGGCTCTTTCTCTTTGGAACAGGTGAACCAAGTTAAAGCTGTAGTTTTCACCCCCGGGCCCTACGGGCATCCTGACCAGGTGCCCTACATTATAGTCTGGGGAGATCTGGTTCTCCCCCCTAGAAGGCTGTAAACTGTGCCTTGTTTAAGGTTTTACTGAGCCAGCTTTTAATTTTTAACTGCATACGCATTAAAGAGCCCCCTCAATATTTAGAGCGAGATTTAATCTCTCCCAATTGTTACCTACAGAGTCCAAGCTCACTCTGCTCCCCGAACGATAGGCCAATGGACCCAAGAGACAAGGTGTTGAGGCAAGGAAGAGACTTTAATTGGGGAGCCGGCAAAATGAGAAGATGGCAGGCTAGAGCCTCAAAATAACCATCTTATTGGGGTCTGGATGCCAGGCTCTTTCATAGGTCAGAAAGAAGCAATGAGGAACTAAAGTCAAAAGGCAGAAGAGAGAGGGAGATCAGTGGGGAACTAAAGTGAAAGGGTCTTCAGTCTTGCAAAACATCTCCAAGGAAACGGCCAGCCTTTGGAAGGGGGTGTGTTAATCTCTTCTATTCACAGGTTGGTAGGGACAAACTATCCCTCCATGAGCTGAACAAAGGCACTTTAGTTTACAGTCAAGCAGAGGGGCAGGGTCCTTCAGGCAAGCCCTTGAGTATGATTATGATAATAAAAGCAAGTCAAAAAAAACAGTTTCCAACAGGGAGTCAGAATTGGTTGCCTCCCTGTAACACAGTTAACTAGGTACTCGCAAGTACGAGTTCTGTCTTACGTCTTTCTACAAGGGAGCCACCGAGGTGTCTTCCAACCCAGCCTGGGGTGTTTTTGGTAACTTCCAACCAAGGCTCACCCAGCATCTAGACCTTGGGTGGATATATCTACCAGTGCCAGGTATCTTTCAGCCAGGCGTCTCCTCAATACCTTAATGGGAGGCAGCAGATACCTGCTATACTTCATCAAATAAAAAATTCAAGATCGCAACTGTCAGCCAAGTGGATGCTCCTCGGTTCTGTCTCATCACAACAAAGATTTGGAGTGACAGACATTAAAGCCCTCGGCATGTCACAGCTCTCGGGTCTTGGACAGACCGTGTTATAGGTCTTGAGAGGAAAAATTAAATTTTTACTAAACCTTTGAGAGCAGGTTCTTATCTCATGGAATGTGGCCTTTAGGCTCTCTCAGGGGTTATTTTTCCTTCGGGGACTTTCCAAAAAATTGTTTTTCCAAGAAACAGCTAACCGTCAGAATGTGGCCCTGACCAGCCGTTTTGACCTGATAACAATGAGCCTATCCCTGTAAAGGTTAAGACCTGTGCACCAATCAGACTGTCCCCACCCTAGCGGTACCTGTTTGTGGTTTTTGTGCTTAAAAACTGCTCTGTAACGACTGTTCGGGGTTCGTCCCTCCCTGGAGGTGACTGAACCCCCGGCGCGCCGGCCCAATAAATCCTCCTGCTGTTTGCATCGAATCTGAGTCTCGGTGATCTTTGGAGCGACGGGTCCTAGGAAAAGACCGTAAGGTCTAACAGTCTCAGGTCTCGAACAGAGCGCGTTATAGCTCTTAGACAAATCAGTGTTACAGCTCCATGTTACAGCTCTATTTTATTTAGAAAATATCAGGAAAATCCATCCTCAAGGTGTGAGGGTATGCTGACCCAAAGACGAAAAGAGAAGCGTGTCCCTGCATGCTCGGGGCATCAGGGGGAGGTGGGGGTGAGAGAGAGAGAGAGAAAGAGAGAGACAGACCCCCGGCCCTTTGGCTCCTCTTTTTATATGTTTTTTTCCTCCCCCGGGCCTGCCCTGTGTAAATTGGGCTAGCCAGGAGTGCTGTTTGTTCTACCTGAGGTCCTCACTCTAGTCCCCGGAGCTTCATTTGTTCTGTTTTTGCGGGCTTTTCCCTTCCTTGTCTTTTAGCCACTGCCATTCTGGACTCCTGTTTCCTATTCTAACTACCTAACATCAACCAATATGGGAGATCTGAGAACAAGGAGAGACTTACTCAAATCCATTTGGAACTCCCAAGGAAGCAGATGGGCACAAGGGGCCTCTGCTGGTACAATGGCTCTGGTTTCTTGTAAAGTTCAGACGAAGGAGAAAAATCTACTTTGGGTCCCTTCAGTTCAGTTTAGTCACTAAGTTGTATTTGATTCTTTGTGACCCCATGGACTGCAGGCTTCCCTGTCTAACACCAGCTCCCGGAGCTTGTTCAAACTCATGTCCATCAAGTCAGTGATGCCATCCAAACATCTCATCCTCTGTCATCCCTTTCTCCTTCTGCTTTCAATCTTTCCCAGCATCAGGTTCTTTTCCATTGAGTCAGTTCTTTGCATCAGGTGGCCGAAGTGTTCGAAGTTTCAGCTTCAGCATCAGTCCTTCCAAAGAATATTCAGAACTGATTTCCTTTAGGATGGACTGGTTGGATCTCCTTGCAGTCCAAGGGACTCTCAAGGGTCTTTTCCAACACCACAATTCAAAAACTTCAATTCTTTGGCACTCAGCTTTCTTTATAGTCCATCTCACATCCATACATGACCACTGGAAAAACCATAGCCTTTACTAGATGGACCTATATTGGCAAAGTAATGTCTCTGCTTTTTAATGTGCTGTCTAGGTTGGTCATAATTTTTCTTCCAAGAAGGAAGCGTCTTTGAATTTCATGGCTGCAGTCACCATCTGCAGTGATTTTGGAGCCCCCCAAAATAAAGTCTGTCTCTGTTTCCACTGTTTCCCCATCTATTTTCTGTGCAGTGATGGGACTGGATGCCATGATCTTAATTTTCTGAATGTTGAATTTTAAGTCAACTTTTTCACTCTCCTCTTTCACTTTCATCAAGAGTCTCTTTAGTTCTTCTTCACTTTCTGCCATCAGAGTGGTGTCATCTACATATCTGAGATTATTGATATTTCTCCTGGCAATCTTGATTCCAGCTTGTGCTTCATCCAGTCCAGCATTTCTCATGATATACTCTGCATATAAGTTAAAATAGCAGGGTGATGGTATACAGTCTTGATGTACCCTTCTCCTGATTTGGAAGCAGTCTGTTTCTCTGTGTCCAGTTCTAACTGTTGTTTCTTTATCTACCTACAGATTTCTCAGGTGGCAGGTAAGGTGGTCTGGTATTCCCACCTCTTTATTTTATTTTATTTTTATTTTTTTCCGTCTCAGGTGTACATGAGTTCCCAATCTTGAACCCCCCCTCCACCACCTCCCACCCCATATCAACTTTCTGGATCATCCCCGTGCACCAGTCCCAAGCATCCTGTATCCTGTATTGAACATAGACTGGCGATTCCTTTCTTACATGATAGTATACATGTTTCAGTGCCATTCTCCCAAATCATCCCACCCTCTCCCTCTCCTTCAAAGTCCAAAAGTCCATTCCCATCTCTTTAAGAATTTTCCGCAGTTTGTTGTGATCCACACTATCAAAGGTGTTGGCATAGTCTATGAAGCAGAAGTAGATGTTTTTCTGGAACTCCCTTGCTTTTTTGACGATCCAACGGATGTTGGCAATTTGATCTCTGGATCCTCTGCCTTTTCTAAAACCAGCTTGAACTTCTGGAATTTCATTGTTCACATACTGTTGAAGCCTGGCTTGGAGAATTTTGAGCATTGCTTTACTAGCGTGTGATGAGTGCAATTGTGTGGTAGTTTGAGCATTCTTTGGCATTACCTTTCTTTGGGATTGGAATGAAAACTGACCTTTTCCCGTCCTGTGGCCACTGCTGAGTTTTCCAAGTTTGCTGGCATATTGAGTGCAGCACTTTCACAGCATCATCCTTTAGGATTTGAAATAGCTCAACTGGAATTCCATCACCTCCACTAGCTGTGTTCATAGTGATGCTTCCTAAGGCCCACTTGACTTTGCATTCTAGGATGTCTGGCTCTAGGTGAGTGATCACACCTTTGTGATTATCTAGGTTGTGAAGATCTTTTTTGTATAGTTCCTCTGTGTATTCTTGCCACCTCTTAACATCTTCTACTTCTGTTAGGTCCATACCATTTCTGTCCTTTATTGAGCCCATCTTTGCATGAAATGTTCCCTTGGTATCTCTAATTTTCTTGAGATTTCTAGTCTTTCTCATTCTATTGCTTTCTTCTATTTCTTTGCATTGATTATTGAGGAAGGCTTTCTTATCTCTCCTTGCTATTCTTTGGAACTCTGCATTCAGATGCTTATATCTTTCCTTTTCTCCTTTGTCTTTCATTTCTCTTCTATTCATAGCTATTTGTAAGGCCTCATCAGACAACCATTTTGCCTTTTTGCATTTCTTTTTCTTGAGGATGATCTTGATCCCTGCCTCCTGTACAATGTCATGAACCTTCATCCATAGTTCTTCAGGCACTCTCTCTATCAAACCTGATCCCTTGAATCTATTTCTCACTTCTACTGTATAATTGTAAGGGATTTGATTTAGGTCATAGATGAATGGTCTAGTGGTTTTCCCTACTATTTTCAATTTAAATCTGAATTTGACAATAAGGAGTTCGTGATCTGAGCCACTGTCAGCTCCCGGTCCTGTTTTTGCTGACTGTGTAGAGCTTCTCCATCTTTGGCTGCAAATAATATAATCAATCTGATTTCGGTATTGACTGTCCAGTGATGTCCATGTGTAGAGTCTTCTATTGGCAGGACACATTTTCATTTCATACTGACAACATTAAGTGCTGGCAAGTATGTGAAGCAAATGGAAATCTCACCCACTGCTGGTGTTGACCTAAAACTGTTAGAGGAAACACTGACTGAAACCAACCGCCCTGGCCACGCAAGATAGTAGCCACTTGCAGGAGTTACCTTCAAAACGAGGTCCTGGTAAAGAATGAAGAACTAACAAGCTACCGCCAAGCAGAAAAATTCGGGATAGGTCCAAAGGAGAGAGGAGTCTCCAATCCATTCGTCCTACCAACCTCCCAGAATCCTCTCTGGAATACATCTTGGCTGAGCCATGCACACCACCAGAAAGGACCCTAAATCAGAGTGATTGGCCAGAGACAACCTGGAAATCAATTAATTACCGTAAAACTCAAGGCTGCAAGCCTCATGGGCAGAGTAGTTCCCATGGGTTCCCCTATCCTGCTGCTCTCAGCCTGGGCATCCCTTCCCAATAATGTCTCTTGCTTTGTCAGCATGTGTGTCTTCTCAGACTGTTCATTTCCAAGTGTTAGACAAGAGCCCACTCTTGGGCCCTGGAAGGGATCCCCCTTCCTGCAACAAAACAATAAAACAGCCAGTTGTTTTCTAAGCAAAATGGATTTATTCAGGAACAGCAAAGAATTACAATGTGAGATGCATAAATCAATTGCAAACCACAGGCAAGTCCAGAGAACAAAAGTAGAGAAAGCATTCTTTGATAGAGAAGAAGGGGGAATTGAGAGAGGCTGTTAAAATCAGTTTGTGGGAGTAAACTGGGCACTGAAAGGCCACTGAAAAGCGTAGTGGCTTTTTCATTGACTGAAGAGTGACAGTAAGGAGAAATTCTTTCCTTTTCCTGCTGGGTAGTAAAGTATTAACTTTCTTCTTGTTGATAATGCAATTAACCTTGAGTGGCAGAGTATGAGAGCTCCCCCTTCCGACCTCTCAGCTCCATTTTGCAAGATGTTTCCATTGATTAATTTTCAGGGGTGGCAATGCAAAATGCCATAGTCACTCTGGAAAGTGGTTTTCAGTTTCCTTTAAAGTTAAACATACTTTACCATAGAACCTAGCAGTCTTACACTTGGGTATTTACCTTAGTGAAATGGAAACTTTTAATAACACAAAAAATCTATAAGCAAATGTTTATAGCAACTTTACTTGTGTTGGTCAAAAAAACTACAAACAAACCAAATGTCCTTCAGTGAGTGAAAGGATAAAAAACCAATATTAAATGTTTAGAATACAATACTATTTAGCAGTAAAAAGGAGTGTATTATTGATATTAATATATTTGGGAAACTTGGATGAATCTTAAAGCTATGTTAAATGAGAGAAGTCAGCCTCAAACATTCCATTTTTGTGATATTCTCAGAGAAGGCAAAACTATAGGGATGAAAAATAGATCACTGGTTGCTAGGAGTTATGGTGCAATTAGAGTTTGAATACAAAGTAGTATATTTTAGAGTGATAAAACAATGTCCTGTTTGTGGTGACGGTTGCATGAATCTAAAGATGTTAAAATTCATAGAACTGTACAATGAAAGGAAAAACAGCCAGATTTACCCTATGATATTAATAAATTATGGACGTCCCTGCTGGCTCAGATGGTAAGGAATCCGAGAGAGTCTGCCTGCCATGTGGGAGACCTGGGTTCAATCCCTGGGTTGGGAAGATTCCTTGGAGAAAGGAACAGCTACCCACTCCAGTATTCTGGCCTGGAGAATTCCATGAACCATAGTCTACAGGGTTGCAAAGAGTCAGACATGACTGAATGACTTTCACTTCACTTTTTAGAATAAATTATAGAAAATAATTGCATCATCCTATACTTATTGTTCTTCAGCTTCCTTTTTAAAATTTAATATGTCTAAGAGCTCTTTTTATATCTAAAAATATATATCTCCATTATTTTTTTCTAATTTTACATAACTTTATATATATGAACATACAGTGGTTTAGTTAAACCCTTTTGATGGACCCTATTGGGGCTTCCAACATAGCTCGCTTGGTAAAAAATCTGCCTGCAGTGCAGAAGACCTGGGTTCTATCCCTGGATCGGGAAGATCTCCTGGAGAAAGAAATGGCAACCCACTCCAGTGTCCTTGTCTGGAAAATCCCATAGACAGAGGAGCCTGGTGGGCTGCAGGCTATGGAGTGGCAGAGTCTGGCACAACTGAGCAACTAATACTTCTATTGATGAACATGTATTTTACTTTTCCTATCTTTTCTTTTTACAAACAGAATGAGAGAGATGATTTCAAATATCTGTTACTTCAAATAGCTCTTCTATTTGTGGTTATGCTATCAATTCAATATACACTTTACCTGTTTATACTAGGTAAAATATTTAAATAATTTCTAAGTCACATCTTCAAAACAGGATATATTCAGAGAAGTCTAGCTTCTTTTGAAAATCTCTCCTCTTTCTCATTTCTTGCTCTTCCCATAGATGGGCATTTAAAAATTTTCCTTCCATTTAAAAACAGATATGCCTAGTGCTTTTGTTTCTGTCTCCCCTCCCCTCCATCACTCTCTTCTCAATATGGAGAATTTCAGGTTACTTAAGGTTACTGAAGTGAGGAACAAGACAGCAGCAAAAGCCAGAGGCAAGAACTTCTCGCCTGAAGGATGGGGACATGCCTGGGGAGAGTGCAGTGGGGTGGGTAGGACAGAGCTACCTGTGTTACTTGCCTGGAGCTCCAGTATTTATTAGACTTCAGATGAGAACTGAAGTTGGGCAGTGGGCAGATGATAAAGCAGAAAGCTCTGTCATCAGGTCAAACAGATTTGGTTCGACTGTCTAACTGGCTACTGGGTAAATTTACTGAGTACTCATAGAATATCTAGAAGATTCGCTCCCAGTCCTTGAAAATATGCCTTCTAGCTACTTGGCAAAGGTGAAGCAAAACAGGGACAGCTCTGTACTGTTCCTGTGATTTTAACTTGATACAATATACTTTAGAGAGCAGTTTGTTGAGAAACATCCAATCTCCAAAGCAAAATTAAAAAGAACAAAACTATGACAAACCTAGACAACATATTAGAAAGCAGAGACATCACTTTGCTGACAAAGGTTATTATTCTAAATTTAAGAAAACAACTACCATATAGCTTTTATTTTCTAAATCTTCAAGTTAAAAGCATATACTGTCTTGAAGTTGTTTTTCTGGTTGTGAATGCTTACCATAGATTTGCTGCAGTAATCTTAACATAAAATCTTTTGTCAGCTAGATAGTCAATTGCAGCTGTTCCAAAAGCAATGGTAATCGCTGTGGTCCTTTCAACTCCTAGTGCTTTCCAGGTGGCTCAGTGGTAAAGAACCCACTTGCCAACACAGGAGATGCAGGAGACGTGGGTTCAATCCCTGGGTTGGGAAGATCCCCTAGAAGGGGAAATAGCAACTCACTCCAGTGTTCTTGCCTGGAAAGTCCCATGGACAGAGGAGCCTGGCAGGGTACAGTCCATGGGGTTGCAAAGAGTAGGACATGACTGAACAATTTAACACATATGCTGGAATTTGAAGTCAAACTCCAACTGCTGTCACTTGCAAAGTGTGTGCACAGGGCGCTGAGCACAAAGGGACTCCTTTATTTTCACCCTAAAATACAATTTTCGGTATTAGTAAATGTCAAACCCAGTTTATGTGTAAAAATTCAAATTGTCTGACAATTATTAAACAATTATTCCATGCTTATTGCCTTTTACTATGCATTCTGTGGCTTTTATTCTCAGTGTTAACAATAAAACAGTCACATCTTACTATGAAAGTGAATGAAAAGTGAGTCATTCATCTTCTACACATCTTACTGTAACTTTATATCATCTGATATCTTTGATTTAGGTATACAGATTCTACTAAGGTTGCTCAGTTTTCCTTATTGACAAACCCAGAATGAAGGCAGAGAGGCTTGGAGTCTTTTAAAGAGGCATCTGTTGTTCCTACCTTTAATTTTTACCCAGAGCTCAGCAAGAAGGAGGAAAAGGATATCATCTCTCTCTTACTGTTTTCAATATTTATTTTTATTTATTTATTTGGCTGTGCTAGGTCTCAGTTACGCCATTTGGGATCTTTGATCTTGGCTGCAGCATGCGAGACATTTAGCTGTGGCATGTGAACACTTAGTTGTAGCGTATGGGATTTACTTCTCTAACCAGAGACTGAACCAGGGCTGCCTGCTTTGGGAGTGCAGAATCGTAGTCACTGAGCCGTTAACAAAGTCCCAATACCATCTCTTTATGACTCACTAGTCTGCTTGGGCTGCTATAACAAAATACCATAGGTTGGGTGGCTTTAACAACAGAGATAGATTTTCGCATCGTTCTAGAGGCTGGAAATTTAAGCCACATGGGACTCTCGAGCACTTGAAATAAGACTAGTATGATGAAATATGCTGTAACAGTAACATACATAAGAAATTTCAAAGACGTACCAAAAAAAGGTAAAATATTTCAAATAATTTTTACATCAATTGCATATTGAAATGTCAATGCTTTGAACTTACTGCATTAAATAAAATGTAATATTAACATTCAATTCACCTATTTATTTTTACCTTTTTAATGCAGCTACTTGAAAATTAAAAATTACCTGCGTGGTTTGCATTTGTGCTTTGTAGCCTGTATCCACTGGAAGCACTGCTTTACCTGTTGTCCCTTTGGGAATCTGGTTGAAAATGCCTTGGATCACAGACAGAGTCACATCTTCCCCCTCCCCCACCCCATATTTTTATCTTAAGTGGCGTCAGGAATTTCTTCTGTGGAGAAGGTAAACTTGGTCTCCCCACCTTATATGGGCCTTTATATGGGAAAATAAAATCTATGGAAAAAGAAAATATGTCTGTTGTTTTCATTCCTATCACCCCAAGAAAAGCACGTAATATGAGAACCATAAATTTTTGTTACAGAGGCTTACTTTGGCCCATTGATGGGTTAAATTCAACACAGTCAGCATTTCTGTAGCTCACTCTCTCCTGAGCATGTAATCTAAAATTCTATTACTTTCTAGCTCGGTCTCTTCTGTGAGGCTCCTGTGAGAAAGATAAAATTACATAAACTGTGGGTGCTTGAACAGTGTTTANAATTTTTACAATATAAGGATATTTTCTTACATGAAGTAAAAAAGTTTCATCTCAAGCAAAATAATTAACAGTAAGTTCCTAATAATAATGAACACCTACTCCTTAATCAAATTTATCCAATTATAATAAGTACTTTCAGCAGCTGTTCTGTTCAAAGTAAGATTCAATCAAGACCACATATTTACTCGCTACAACTCTGTCATACTTTTAAGAATTCAAAGGTAAGTTTCATACTTTGAAAAAATATATAATTATTTTATTATTATAATTAGACAAAGTATATTAAGCCATATAAAGGTTTTTATCTTCATAAACCCCATTTTATTCTAAGTATTATATGTAACATAACATAGCTAAACGTTCTCTTATTTAACATTTATTAAAACTCTGATATATGGAGACACTTAATACAGTGAAAGACAATGTATATTACTTGAGATACCACATACTTTATCTTGAAAAAATACCCCAAAGATGTTCAAGTAAAAGTATGAAAAATGCAAGTGCTAACTGAGCAAAAGAATTAGTAAATTAAAGAACTAATTTGGCCTTGCTCTTTAAAATTATTACTATTAATAATTACTATCAGTCTTTTTCTCATATATAATTTCCATTCTCAATAGGAATTGATTAACCTTTTTTTGCTACTATTATTCCTAATGGATAGAACACCAGATGAAAGAACTCTACATTCATTCTGAATATAAAATCAAACAAAGAATACACACCATTCTCAGTGCAGAATTGCATTAGGTTTTTCTTATTGCTTCAATTAAAATCCAAGTGTGTTTAAATTCTCATGACATATCTAGAGCAACTATATGCAACAGAAGTACTGTATTTTGAGGTATCTAGCAAGGAGATCCCACCAGTCCATTCTGAAGGAGATCAGCCCTGGGACTTCTTTGGAGNCATTCTCAGTGCAGAATTGCATTAGGTTTTTCTTATTGCTTCAATTAAAATCCAAGTGTGTTTAAATTCTCATGACATATCTAGAGCAACTATATGCAACAGAAGTACTGTATTTTGAGGTATCTAGCAAGGAGATCCCACCAGTCCATTCTGAAGGAGATCAGCCCTGGGACTTCTTTGGAGGGAATCATGCTGAAGCTGAAGCTCCAGTACTTTGGCCACCTCATGCGAAGAGCTGACTCATTGGAAAAGACTCTGATGCTGGGAGGGATTGGGGGCAGGAGGAGAGGGGGACGACCGAGGATGAGATGGCTGGATGGTATCACTGACTCGATGGACATGAGTCTGAGTGAACTCCAGGAGTTGGTGATGGACAGGGAGGCCTGGTGTGCTGTGATTCATGGGGTCGCAAAGAGTCGGACACGACTGAGCTCCTGAACTGAACTGAACTGATTCCCTATAAGTGGAGAAGGTGATGGCACCCCATTCCAGTACTCTTGCCTAGAAAATCCCATGGATGGAGGAGCCTGGTAGGCTGCAGTGCGTGGGGTCGCTAAGAATCGGACATGACTGAGCGACTTCATTTTCACTTTTCCCTTTCATGCATTGGAGAAGGAAATGGCAATCCACTCCAGTGTTCTTGCATGGAGAATCCCAGGGATGGCAGAGCCTGGTGGCCTGTGGTCCATGGGGTCACACAGAGTAGGACAGGACTGATGCTACTCAGCATCAGCAGCATTCCCTATAAAATCTCAAGCCAATTAGTGTGCCAGAAAGAGCAGCCCCCATGCTCATAAAATAACACACAGTTGACCAACTGTTTTGATGTGGCTACTATTTTTTTTATCCCTACTACTTTTGAAACTACTATCTACCACATCAGTTCAGTTCAGTTACTCAGTCAAGTCTGGCTCTTTGGGACCCCCTAGACTGCAGCATTCCAGGCTTCCCTGTCCATCACCAACTCCTGGAGCTTGTTAAAACTCATGTACATCAAGTCAGTGATGCCATCCATCCAACCATCTCTACCATATGTGGTAGTAATATGTCTACCGCATATTACTGCTCAGTTACATTTGGATTATTTAGATTTGCATTACCCCCAAATAAAAAGGAAAACAAAAAAATCAAGGATTACTAGCTGCTGGATAGAGTTCCTCTAAACAGAAGAGAAAGATGATTCCTTAAGAAGGAATTCTTCATGCCCTTTGACCTCAGTTACACATCTGCCAGCCATCTCAAAGTATTGCCAATCTCAGTCTTCTCAACATTTGCTCTTTTCTAGAGGTTGTACCAAGAGTAGAACAGGAGCCAACTTGCCAACCTGAGGAAGTGAGTGCCCAGATACAGATAAGGAAGAAAGTGGACCTCAACTTTCAAACAGCTGGTTCAGTATCTGATAGGAATACAGTCCAACTCGGTCAGACCTAAGATAGAAATTATTCCAAGAGCTGAAGACAGGTCCAGAAAGCACATGTTTTGTTTATAAGAGCCACCGACTCGCCCCAGGTGTTCAACATGTTGAGAATTGTGGTTGATTGCTCAGTCCCTGGTTGGTTGGCTGTTTGGCTGGTTTAGAGAAGGGAGGTTGTCAGAATATGACCTTCAGGGGAAATGAAGTCTCTACAAAATCAAATGTTTGTTACTAAAACTTCTGCACCATAACTAACATTCAAACCGTATTTTAAAAAGAAATCAATTCAATCAAAACACACTGCTTCAGAATCAATAGCTTCTTCAAATCCACAGTAAGTAGCATGAATTAAATACCCATTTTTGGTTGGCTGGAAAGCAAATTACTTCTAACTTGCTCAAACAGAATTTCAAAACTCATGGAGTCCATCAAAATCAGCATTGGACAGTTGTTAATATTTAGTTTTATTGTAACAAGGAACACACCCATCGTCCCACAGTCTTCTACCTGTCTTTTCTGCTTAGTTTCAAAGTGTGTGGAAATATACCACCAATAGCAACTGTTGCCTAGATGATAACCCAATTCTTCCTCACCACGAACTGTCAGGTGCAAGTGAGGAGGGGATAGCATCTCGACATACAGTTTTTTACTGCTTTTTGGTCTGCACACATGCCTCTACTGTGAGGATCTCTAGGACGGTGCCCAGTACGTGGGCAGTCACAGCTGCACACGTCCTGCCATAACTGGTCATCCCACCTTTCCTGTGCCTGGGACCCTGGCCCTCAGAGGACTGTACACTGGAGAGCTCCCACGGGGACACCACCCAGCTTGGCTTTCAGGAGTCTGTTCCGGTCTTGCTGTCATTTCCATTTCTGCTGAAACTTCCATGAGTGAGGGAGGCAGAGAAAGCCCTCGTGGAACACGCACTGCCTCTTCCTCTGCTCTACGATTCCTGCCTGTGCTCTTCTGCTTTCCTGCTTGCTTCTTACAGAATTGATGTTTGGGACAAAAAGATTGCAAACTCTCCCAAAACCTTATGAATAGATGATTCAGATGTATGATCCGTTTATATAGAGGATCTAATATTTTCATTTCTCCCTAGCAATAATATTTTAACTTATGAAGTTAATATTACATTCCCTTTAAATTACAGAATGTGTGCCAAACATGATGCAGGGCTTTTAGTTCTTGCCAAAATTTAGAAAAGGAGCACCAGGTGCTGGAGCCTTCTGTAAAGTCAACTACAGAGAAACCATAAAGGGAAAAGTGTTAGTTGCTCAGTCATGTCCTACTCTTTTCGACACCATGGACTCCAGACTCCAGCCCACCAGACTCCTCTGTCCATGGGAATTTTCCAGGCAAGAATACTGGAGGGGGTTGCCATTCCTTTGTCCAGGAGAATCTTCCCCACCTGGGGATGGAACCCGGGCCTCCTTCATCACAGGCAGATTCTTTACTGTCTGAGCCACCAGGGAAACCCAAAGGGAAAAAAACAGTATCTAGAAATGAGGACAGGGAATCCATGAAAAATCTTTAGAGAGATGGAAGGTGGATTTAACTGCTACGTGTCANCCATGGACTCCAGACTCCAGCCCACCAGACTCCTCTGTCCATGGGAATTTTCCAGGCAAGAATACTGGAGGAGGTTGCCATTCCCTTGTCCAGGGGATCTTCCCCACCCGGGGATGGAACCCAGGCCTCCTACATCACAGGCAGATTCTTTATTGTCTGAGCCACCAGGGAAACCCAAAGGGGAAAAATGGTATCTAGAACTGAGGACAGGGAATCCATGAAAAATCTTTAGAGAGATCGAAGGTGGATTTAACTACTAAGTGTCAAAGTAACCTCAGGTTGAGTTTGGTTTGTGGCATGACAAAATAATGTATTTTAAGCTTTATTTTGACCATTCCCTGCTATTAGTTTGGAATCACGCCTATATTTTCACTACAGAAATAAGGGAAATTGATCATATTGATGAAGTTGTCCATCAGAATAATATGAAGGGTGTGTACAAGTTCTACTTGGGGAGCCGTCCATTAAAATAACTATTAGAATTGACAACCTGGATACTCTCTTCTTCCCCTCCCTCTGTAAAGTACTAGGCTCTTAGATTACAAACTGCAGGGTCTACCTCCTTCCAAAATCATTTATTTAAAAAAAGGCATTCATCTAGGGGAGACTTATTGAAAAGTTAAATGGCAAAGATAGATAGCATATTGAAAAGCAGAGACATTACTTTGCCAACTAAGGTCCTTCTAGTCGGAATGATGCTGAAGCTGAAACTCCAGTACTCTGGCCACCTCATGTGAAGAGCTGACTCATTGGAAAAGNGGCAAGTCACCTAAGCCATCCCTCCAGCCCCACCCCTTGACAAACCGCTATCCTCACCCCATGTAAGGAACAAGCTCAATCCCTGCTCAAGGAGCAAAAAAACAAGGAAACCTGTTCTATGTTCCCCCTCCCTCCTGCTGCATCAGGAACCCCAATAAAGCCTTGACTGAAAAATAAATAAATAAAGATGAGGAGGAACTTAAAGAGAAAAGAGTATTTCAGAAAGAGGAAGCAACATGCACAGAGGCTTAGGGGTGTGACATAGCATGGCATGATTTCATATAGAAATAAAACATAACTAGTATCAGTGAGCTCAGACTAAAGAACAAACAAGAAATGAAGGCGGAAAAATGAACAGGGCTTAGAGTTAATGGGCTAATAACTTTTCGGCTAAAAGTAATAGGGAACTTTGAAAACTTGAGGCAGGTTCATGTGGTTAGCTTGGCAATTTATACTGATTACTAAATTNCTAGTATCAGTGAGCTCAGACTAAAGAACAAACAAGAAATGAAGGCGGAAAAATGAACAGGGCTTAGAGTTAATGGGCTAATAACTTTTCGGCTAAAAGTAATAGGGAACTTTGAAAACTTGAGGCAGGTTCATGTGGTTAGCTTGGCAATTTATACTGATTACTAAATTATATCCAAATAAATGTGTTGGATGTAGAACTCACCAGAAAGGATTCCAGATTGGAGATTTGAGTTTGGGGAGTCATCTGCATATACATGATTTCTGAAAACATTGACTTAAAGAGTAAATTCATAAATGAAAAATGCACATACAGCAAGAAATGAAATTTTAAGAAACACATGCCTCTAGACTGGACAAAGGAAATAGGTGAGCAGTTAATAAGAAAAACCAAAAAAGAAAACCAGGAAAGAACATTTCTAGAATGTGGTCATAACTAACAGTTATATAAAAGATGTTAATGTGAAAAGATGACCCAAAATGAGCCATTACTTTATCAAGACAGTTATATGAAATGAGAAGCATAAATGTTAATCTGTGGAGAGATGGGTTGGAGTAAGAAAGCATAAACAACAATTTTGAGCTACCCTACTTAAACTTTCAAAAATCAATGTAATTCATCATATTAAAACATGAATGAAGAAAAAACATATGACCTTTTCATAGATACAGAAAAATCATTTGACAAAAATTCAGCATGCATTCTTGATAAAACAAACAAAACTGTAGCCATCAGGAATAGAAGTAAACTTTCTAACCTGATAAAAGATATCTACAAAACACTTTAGATTTAACAATATACTTAATGGAGAGACTAAAATTTTTCTATTGAGTTTGGAAGCAAGAGAAGGATGTCGTCTCTCAAAAGCCCTATCTTACATTGTACTGAAAGTTCTGGTCAGTGTGCCAATAAAAAGATCCAGGGCTCATTGGCAAAAAGGTCGATTCCAGGACTGCAGCAGGAAAAAGATGTTCCTTGAATGTAGTGTATGTTGTAAAGCAAGGAAGTGTCCAAAAATCAGAAANAACCCACTCCAGTATTCTTGCCTGGAGAATTCCATGGACAGAGGAGCCTGGAGGGCTACAGTCCATGGGACTGTAAAGAGTTGGACACAACTGAAGCAACTTAGCACACACATACATAAAATATCTGACCAGCAACTGAAAGATTGGATCAAACGGAAGACTCACCTACATGCTGTCTACAAAAAACTCACATTAAATACAAAGATACCGGGTTTAAGTAAAAAGAGAGAATAAGATAATACCTTGCAAAACTAATTAAAAGGGAGCTGGTATTTCTTTATTAACAAAAGGCAAGGTAGACTGAGAACAAAGAATTATTATCAAGAACAAAATGGGATATTTCATAATGGGGCTAGTTCTCCAAAAAGATATAAAAACCCTAAATGTGAATGCATCTAACAACAGAGCTTCAAAATGCATGAAGCAGAAACTGATAGAATTGAAAGCAAAAATAGGCAATGTGCAAGTATAGTTGTAGATTTTATCATTCTAGCTCAGTAATTCATAAAACAGGTAGAAAATCAGTTAGAATGTAGAGTCCTAAATAAGACTATGAACCAACTTGACCTAATTAATATTTATAGCATACTTCATCAATAACATCAGAGTCAGTTCAGTTAGTTCAGTCGCTCAGTCATGTCCGACTCTTTGTGACCCCATGAATCACAGCACACCAGGCCTCCCTGTCCATCACCAACTCCTGGAGTTCACTCAGACTCATGTCTATCGAGTCGGTGATGCCATCCAGCCATCTCATCCTCTGTTGGCCCCTTCCCCTCCTGCCCCCAATCCCTCCCAGCATCAGAATCTTTTCCAGTGAGTCAACTCTTTGCATGAGGTGGCCAAAGTACTGGAGTTTCAGCTTTAGCATCATTCCTTCCAAAGAAATCCCAGGGCTGATCTTCTTCAGAATGGACTGGTTGGATCTCCTTGCAGTCCAAGGGACTCTCAAGAGTCTTCTCCAACACCACAGTTCAAAAGCATCGACTCTTTGGTGCTCACTTTCTTCACAGTCCAACTCTCACATCCATACATGACCACTGGATACAGTCTTAAAAACTGTCATGAAACAATCACCAAATAGTCCATACTCTAGGCCTTTAAACAGGCTTAACAGATTTTAAATGATTAATATAAAACAAATTCTCTGATCAAAATGAAATTAAGTTAGAAACTAATAACTGTAAAATATCTAGAAAATCCTCAAATATTTGGAAATTAAATAGCAGAGTTCTAATTACTTCAGGGCTCAGAGAGGAAGACATGGAAATTAGTGAATACTAATTCTGTTTTTTGAGCTGAGTTGTGGTTAAGTCAGGTTTCACTTTGTGAAAACTCATAAGGTATACATTTGGTTTTGTGCACTTTTCTGTATTTATGTTATATTGTCAACAAAATGAAACAAAAATGGACAAATTCCTAGAAAGTATAATTTAGCAAAGAGTCAAGGAAAAATAAGTAGGGAAGTTGGAGCAAGACTGTAAGCTGTAGTGGGCAGCCTAGTTTAAATTCCAAAACCCCACATTATCCAGCGAGTAAGATAGGGCAGAAAAAAAACCATCAGTTCAGTTCAGTCGCTCAATCATGTCTGACTCTTTGTGACCCCATGAATTGCATCATGCCAGGCCTCCCTATCCATCACCAATTCCCGAAGTTCACTCAAATTCAAGTGCATTGAGTAGATGATTCCATCAAGCCATCTCATCCTCTGTTGTCCCCTTTTCCTCCCAGCATCAGGGTCTTTTTTAATGAGTCAACTCTTTGCATGAGGTGGCCAAAGTACTGGAGTTTCAGTCTCAGAATCATCTTTCCAATGAACACCCAGGACTGGTCTGCTTTAGGATGAACTGGTTGGATCTCCTTGCAGTCCAAGGGACTCTCAAGAGTCTTCTCCAACACCACAGTTCAAAAGCATCAATTCTTCGGGACTCAGCTTTCTTTATAGTCCAACTCTCACATCCATACATGACCACTGGAAAAACCATAGCCTTGACTAGGTTGACTATGGACCTTTCTTGGCAAAGGAATGTCTCAGTTTTGAAAATGCTGTCTAGGTTGGTCATAACTTTCCTGCCAAGGAGTAAGCGTCTTTTAATTTCATGGCTGCAGTCACCATCTGCAGGGATTTTGGAGCCCAGAAAAATAAAGTCTGACACTGTTTCCACTGTTTCCCCATCTATTTCCCATGAAGTGATGGGACTGGATGCCATGATCTTCATTTTCTGAATGTTGAGCTTTAAGCCAACTTTTTCACTCTCCTCTTTCACTTTGATCAAGAGGCTCTTTAGTTCCTCTTCACTTTCTGCCATAAGGGTGGTGTCATCTGCATATCTGAGGTTATTGATATTTCTCCCGGCAATCTTGATTCCAGCTTGTGCTTCTTCCAGACCGGCGTTTCTCATGATGTACTCTGCATAGAACTTAAATAAACATGGTGACAATATACAGCCTTGACGTACTCCTTTTCCTATTTAAAACCAGTCCGCTGTTCCATGTCCTGTTCTAATTGTTGCTTCCTGATCTGCATATAGGTTTCTCAAGAGGCAGGTCAGGTGGTCTGGTATTCCCATCTCTTTCAGAATTTTCCAGTTGATTGTGATCCACACAGTCAAAGGCTTTGGCATAGTCAATAAAGCAGAAATAGATGTTTTTCTGGAATTCTCTTGCTTTTTCCATAATCCAGTGGATGTTGGCAATTTGATCTCTGGTTCCTCTGCCTTTTCTAAAACCAGCTTGAACATCTGGAATTTCATGGTTCACATATTGCTGAAGCCTGGCTTGGAGAATTTTGAGCATTACTTTACTAGAGTGTGAGATGAATGCAATTATAAAACTCATAGACAAAAGCTAAAACAAACGAAATGACTTTTTTCATCACAGACTCCAGAATACAAGTAGGTGCAGCCAAACTGCTGCAGCAAGAAGACAAGTGTGGTATTAGTGAAATCCTGAACAAAAACAAAGGTAAGGCAAAAAGACTTCTAAGAATCCCAGAAACCAAATTGTCAGCATGTATTCACTTCTAAGGAGAAGGCAATGGCGCCCCACTCCAGTACTCTTGCCTGGAAAGTCCCATGGATGGAGGATCCTGGTAGGCTGCAGTCCATAGGGTCGCTAAGTTGGACATGACTGAGCGACTTCACTTTCACATTTCGCTTTCATGCATCAGGGAAGGAAGTGGCAGCCCACTCCAGTGTTTTTGCCTGGAGGATCCCTGGGAAGGGGGAGCCTGGTGGGCTGCCTTCTATGGGATCGCACAGAGTCGGACACAACTGAAGTGACTTAACAATTCACTTCTAAAGCAGAGTTCCTAATCCTCATAGAATGCTCAGCTGATATGAGCAGACAGATCTATAGCAGAGCTTGTTAAGTGAGAAGGGAACACCAAATTAAATTCAGGGGGTGGTGGGTTGATGTGGGTCGTAGGAATTTTTGAAGTTAGCCAGGTAAAGCTCTCTTCCAGGACAGAGCCCGACAAAGAGGAGTTTACTTGGAGAATTAAATTGAGAAAGAGAAGGATGAAATGGTCAAGAAAAGGGATGTTACAGATAAAACTGGTGAAGGAGAGGAGACACATCTCAAAAAAGTCAGATTTTGAACAGCTCAGAATAACCACAGGGGAGGAAGGAGAAGCTAGGTATGTCTCCTTGCCCTCACTTCCCTGCTGAGTTCAGGAAAATCATCTTGCTTTATACTTGAGCAACAGAAAAAGATGTCAAATCAAGAACAGAGTTATGTAACAAAGTTATGGAAAATTATTGAACCACATCCTTTATTAAATGGTAACAACTGATTGTGTTATAAGATCATATGGTAGATGAGAGAAAGATGATGTTTTATGTGGGGCTTATTTGCATTAGTTGTTCTCAAGTTCTGGCAAAAAAAAAAAAAAAAAAAAAAAGCTATACTAATATAACTACCACAACATACATAAAACTTAGAGAGGTGGAATTTTTGCTTGGTGGTTTCTCATAGTTAAAATGCATCACTAGGTCAGTAAAATATCTTAAAACTTCAAGAAACTTTTCATGATATTCTAGAAGATAGAAGATGTTTGCACAGTGATGGATGACAGCATAAACATAGATCTATTAAATTCAGGAGCTGGCATCATTAATGCCAGGAATTGTTTCAAGCAGTGACTGCCCAGAGGTAAAGTGGTCTGAGCCACCAGAGAAAACAACTTAGCAATAGCTTTGGAGCATTGTACAGATTTACAACTCTATACACATTCATTACCTGGGCTTTTCTTTCCTTTCTTCAGACACCTATGGTGAGTATAATGAAACTGGACTAAATGGCTAAAAGAAATAGGCACCCACTTGTAGTGGAACTTACAGATAGAATACAGGCTTTGATTAAATATGAAGCCTTTGACCCTTTTTCCAGCTGAGCCCTAACTGAACTTCCATTTTTCTAGGCTCAGCTTCTGAAATTTTCAGCTTACTTTTTTTTTCTTTCCTCTTACATGTTGTTGATTGGTACATCTTTAATGGAAAAAAAAGTCTATTTCATTTTATTGCATGAATATGTCTATTTGGCATGATTGCAGCACTTATGTAACGGCCAAAGACAAGCTTGTCAAAACTGATGTTTGAGATCATTATATAAACTCAGATATCAAGCATATATTTAAAATGTTTAATATACTAATAAGTCATAACATCAACAGTAACATTTTTAACTGAGGAAGACTGATGCCATTTTTACAAATAAATCCAGTAATAAAAATTCTGAAATAATGCCTCACTGTTAAGGTTTGGGTAATGTATTAAATTACTCTGTGCAACTTTTTTTTTTACCGTTTAACTTTTTCCAATTCCAATTTTCTATTGATTCATTAAAATAAAACCTTCTCAATTCAAATAAAAAAGAAAAGTAACAAAACAAAAGAAACAGAAAAGCAAACTCTTTTGGCTTGGACTGCTGATGTAGCCTATTTAATCTCCTCACCTCCACTTCTGCCTCTGCTCTACACTTGACCACCAACTATTCTGTTACCAAAATATCTTCCTGTCACATTTATCAACCTTCCTTCCAAAGTCCCATCAAAATATTATTGCAAATGGGTGGGAAAAAATTAGCCTGTAACAGTTTTGTGCATTGGATTTGGGAATATCAGAAAACCAAAGGATCAAGATGATTTCTGCAAGATGGAAAGAAGGGACTATTGAGAGATAAGCCAGGGTTGGAAGTAAATCTTGAATAGATACAGAGAAAGGGGCCCATCAAAAATAGCTATTCCTGCTATAGTCATCAGGTATGGAGGGCAGATTAGGCAATGGGGGCAGAGGTCAAAGTTGGGTACTTTCTGAGAACATGGGACATTATACTCAGGAAGAGCTAGGGCTGACTGGGGGCCCAAGGGTTAATACATAGTCAGTCTACCTGCTTAATTCATACTTTCACAAAGTAAAATCTACCAATGGACAATATTAACACATATTTGTTAAATTAATAAACAAATGTGGAATGATTACTTCTGTTATAATCAGAAGTAACTGTAAGGAAAATCATTGACTGAAGTGCATACCTGAAAGCCCTCAGTTCCAGACCCACAGTTATAGAAATTCCAACTCCACTCATTCTTCAGAGGAGACTGGAAAAATCAGGAGAAAATTCTAATCAACAATCTTTTTTAGGAGTTCACACTTTCTCAGCCCCCAATATCAATTCATGATTGCTCCTAAGCTTCTACTCTCCAGCCTCAACCATTATTGCAATAGTAGGTTTGACTCTTCTCCAGCTATTCATAATTGTGCAGTGTTGTAAGTGCCTACCATCCTTCTCCAGATCATTCCATGGGAGCTTTAGCTCCTTCCACTGCAACAGAGAAATTTCTCTCAGTGACATTCATTTCAGTCATCTTAGAAAACTGGACTTCTAAATGATGAAACTCTTTTGTTCCACCCTAAATAGCTATATTCTTTTAGGAAGTTACCTCACCTGCCTCAAGAACTAGGCTTGAACTCTGTCCTGGTCTTGGCCAAATTTTTTTCCTCAAGACACTTCATCCTGCTATTTGCACACATGATCATCAGTTTTAGTCTTACTATCTCTTTGAACTGCCTAGTGGATCTCATGTGCAGAGAATTCCAGTGGCCTACTAAGATGATTCAGATTTCCTGAAATGAATGGACCCTCTAAAGTGAACAGTCATCATTGTCATTGTCTACTTAAAGTGTTTGGACATTTTCTATTTGAGTAGCACACTATTGAATATATTATTTGTTAATTATGAAGTATTTTAGTGTCTGATAGAAGAAATTTTCACATATAGAAGTATAGAAAAGTTATTCTGGCTTATATATGATTTAACTTGAACTTTATTTTTATTGGAAGACTGTGACGTATTAAACATGCATGGTACATCTGCTTTAACCATTAAATAAAACAATATATTTAAAAATCAAAATGGATTAACTGTGGTTCAGACATTCAAAATGGATGTGAGTGGCCATTGTGGATATGGTTTTAGACATATTCTTGCATCATTGAGATTTTAATTTTCTGAACCCTATCAGACTCAAGGACATCAGCAGCCATTCTCAAAATAGTATCTGCTAGTAGCTGCCAGATGCAATCTTATGGTCTCAAGGTCTCCCCTTATAACTACACAACTATTTCAGATCCCAACCAATCCTTATTTAATGTGCACCCTTAACTCTTGCCAGATCAAATCTTACTGACAATTTATGTAATATTGTGGGTTTTGCCTTTATAAGTTCCCCCATTTTGTAGTCTGCTGTTGTTTAGTCACTAAGTCATGTCTGACTCTTTGTGACTCCATGGACTGCAGCTTGCCAGGCTTCCCTGTCCTTCACTGTCTCCTGGAGTTGCTCAAACTCATGTCCATTGAGTCAATGATTCCATCCAATTATCCCATCCTCTGTTGCACTCTTCTCCTCTTGCTCTCAATCTTTCCTAGCAACAAGGTTAATGAGTCAGCTCTTAGGTGGCCAAAGTACTGGGGCTCAGCTTCAGTATTAGTCCTTCTAGTGAATATTCCAGAAAAGGCAATGGCACCCTACTCAAGTATTCTTGCCTGGAAAATCCCATGGACAAAGGAGCCTGGTAGGCTGCAGTCCATGGGGTCGCTAAGAGTCGGGCAGGACTGAGCAACTTCACTTTCACTTTTCGCTTTCATGCATTAGAGAAGGAAACGGCGACCCACTTCAGTATTCTTGCCTGGAGAATCCCAGGGACAGAGGAGCCTAATGGGCTACCATCTATGGGGTCGCACAGAGTTGGACATGACTGAAACGACTTAGCAGTAGCAGCAGCAGTGAATATTCAGGACTGATCTCCTTTAGGATTGACTGGTTTGATTTACTTCTGTCCAAGGGACTCGCAAGAGTCTTCTCCAGCACCACAATTCAAAAGCATCAGTTCTTTGATTCTCAGGCTACTTTATGGTCCAACTATCACACTGGTACATGACTACCAGAAAAACCATAGCTTTCATGAGGTGGACCTTTGTTGGCAAAGTGATGTCTCTACTTTTTGATATACTGCATAGGTTGTCTTTGCTTTTCTTCCAAGAAGCAAGTGTCTTTTAATTTCATAGCTGCAGTGATTTTGGAGGACCTCAAAATAAAATTTGTCACTCTTTCCACTTTTTCCCTATTTTCTATGGAGTGATGGGACTGGATGCCATGATCTTAGTTTTTTAAATGTTGAGTTTTAAGCTTTTTCACTCTTCTTTTTCACCCTCATCAAGAGGCTCCTTAGTTCCTCTTTGCTTTCTGCCATAAGGGTGGTATCATGTGCATATCTGAGATTGTTGATATTTCTCACAGCAATCTATGCCAGCTTGAGCTTTATCCAGCCTGGAATTTCACATGATGTACTAGGCATAGTACATCACTGAGGATGGTGACTGCAGCTGTAAAATCAGAAGATGATTGCTTCTTGGCAGGAAAGCTGTGACAAACCTAGACAGTTTGTTGAAAAGCAAAGACATTACTCTGTTGACAAAGCTCCATATATTCATGGCTATGGTCTTCCCAGTGGTCACATATGGTTATGAGAGCTGGACTATAAAAAAGGCAGAGTGCCAAATAATTGATGCCTTTGAACTGTGGTACTGGAGAAGACTCCTGAAAGTCCCTTGGACAGCCAGATCAAACCAGTTTATCTTAAGAGAAATAAACCCTGAATACTCATTGAAAGGACTGATGCTGAAGCTGAAGTTCAAATATTTTGGTCATATGATGTGAACAGCTGACTTATAGATTGCTGGGATAGATTGAGGGCAGGAAGAGAGTGTCAGAGGATGAGATGGCTTGATGGCATCAACAATTCAATGGACCTGAACTTGGGCAAACTTTAGGAGATGGTGAGTGACAGGGGGGCCTAGAGTGCTGCAATTCATGGGGTAGTGAAGAGTTGGACATGACTGAGTGACTGAACAACAACACTCTTTATAGAAGTTAAATAAGCAGGGTGATAATATAAAGCCTTGATGTACTCCTTTCCCAATTTGGAACCAGTCAGTTATTCCACGTCTAGTTCTAACTTTTACTTCTTGATCTGCATACAGGTTTCTCAGGAGGCAGGTAAGATGGTTTGGTATCCCCATCTCTTTAAGAATTTTCCATAGTTTGTTGTGATCCACACAAAGGCTTTAGCCAAGTTAGTGAAACAGAAGTAGATGTTTTTCTAGAATTCTCTTGCTCTATGATCCAGTGGATGATGGCAATTTGATCTCTGGTTCCTCTGCCTTTACTAAACCCAGCTTGAACATCTGGAAGATCTTGGTTCATGTACTGATGAAGTCCTTGGTTCATGTACTGATGAAGTCTAGCTTGAAGGATTTTGAGCATTACCTTGTTGACATATGAAAAGAGTGCAATTGAACTTTGAACATTCTTTGGCATTGCCCTTCTTCAGGATTGGAATGAAAACTTGACATTTTCTAGTCCTGTGGCCACTGCTGAGTTTTCCAAATTTGCTGGCATATGGAGTGCAGTACTTTCACAGCATCATCTTATAGGTTTTGAAAGAACTCAGTTGGAATTCCATCACCTCCACTAGTTTTGTTTGTAGTAATACCTCCTAAAGCCCCTTGACATCACACTGCAGGATGGCTGGATCTAGGTGAGTGACCACACCATCATGGTTATCTTGGTCAGTAAGACTTTTTTTGTATAGTTTTTCTGTACATTCTTGCCACCTACTCTTAACCTCTTCTGCATCTATCAGGTCCTTGATATTACTGTCCTTTATTGTGCCCATCTTTGCATGAAATGTTTCTTTGGTATCTCCAATTTTCTTGAAGAGATCTCTAGTTTTGCCATTCCACTATTTTCTTCTGTTTCTCTGCATTGTTCACATAAGAACTTTCTTCTTTCTCCTCGCTATCCTCTGAAACTCTGCATTCAATTGTGTATTTCTTTCCCTTTCTCCTTTGCCTTTCACGTGTCTTTTCTCAGCTTTTTGTAAGGTCTCTCAGACAACCACTTTGCCTTGTTACATCTCTCTATCTTTGGGATAGTTTTGGTCACTGTTGCCTGTACAATGTTATGAACCTCCATCCATCATTCTCCAGGCACTCTATCTGCAAGATTTTGTAGTCTGGTGGAACACAATTCAAGTGCTTCTTGAATCTCTCTCCCAGGCTACAGTCCTCAGTGGTTCAAATAAAACTCTTTTCTATTCCTATTACAGATTGGTTTGCTGATTATTTTAATTGACATATCAATTAGTTTTTACTCTTGAAAAACAATTATACATTATGAACTTATTCACTTGAAGATATCAGTTCACCTGGTTTACCTAGTCATACCATGTTATTTTGACCTCAGATCCCTCATTGCCTTTTTCTCACTTATTTTATTTTTTTTCACCATGTTCCAAAGGTTAAGAATGGTCTAGCCATACTGATTGTGGCTAATTCTCAGTGGTTTAACACTGGGCAGTCAAAACACACACAGGTGTATACATATACACTTTGTTTAACAATTAAATCGGCTCATATATATATATATATATATATATATATTTTGCATTCAAGAATACTTCTTGAGAATCTTTCAGGTTAGTTGATAGAGCTCTAAGTCACTCATTTTAGTGGTACAGTGTGTGGATGTACTTTTTTAGTTAGCCCTTCTGTTGATGGACATCCACTTTGTTTCCAGTTTTTCATCATTAGAAACAATGCTGCCATAAATATCCTTGTACTAATGTCTTTCATATGGGTACCTTTATTCCTGTGAGAATCAGCTCCTAGGAGAGGAATTGCTGGGTCTGTAGGTATACGTATTTCTAATTTTACTAGGTGTTGCTGAATTGCTTTCCAGGACTTTGCTTCTCTGCCAACTATATACAAAAAGTATTGCTCTAGAGATTTTCCTTCTTACTAAGTACAAAATTTTAAAGGTCTATCTCACTAAACTTCAAATGCTCAATATTTTAAAGGATGACTTGTTACCAACAATATTGCTTTTCATTAAACACGGTTCAATATAAATTTTATGAACACAAACACTATAGTTTCTCTTAATTTTCCAACCTTATCTGCACTAGCAATTTAACCATCAGATTTTAGAAAACAAAGGAGACTAAACAGATGTTCTTTCCTACTATTTTCCTGGATACTCAATATCCTTAAAACTCAATTTACTGCCAAATTTACTTTAATGCTTTAAAATCTTGCCTTGCAGGATTCAAATAAAGAATTTGCTCCCTTTTCTACCTCTGTACTTAACATGGTTTTCCTGTTGGTTAGGGATTTTGTTTAAACTGAAATTAAGGAGGATGAGAATAAGATGAGACTACTAATAACATCTTAGTCATAATGAATTCTCAATATGGGATTCTAATAAGCAGAAGTTTTTCTGCTGTTGTCTCTACTGTTTTAAGACAATCTTTCTTGTTTAATACCTGGGTATAATTTCTGAAGTGTCAGATGCCCATCAAGTACTGGTTAATTACAATTATAGACCAAATTCAAAAAGTATTCACTTATTTCACTGATACATCTATAAAAGAGTAGCTCAGGATTATAATATTCTCACAATTAATCTTAAAATAATGTTTTAAACTAAAAATGTGTATTCATAAAATAGGTCAAGTTTCCATGACTGACTGTACAATAAAGGCATCATCTCTGTCACTATTCTACATTATTTATAACTCCTGAGTATTTTTTTTAATGAGAAATAACAAAAGAAATTTGTATTATAGTACTTAGTATGTCCATAAACTTTGTTGTTTTGTAATCTCATTTAACAAGTTTACTTGGAGAATGCCAGTGGAACCTAAGAATGATCACTTGAAACTTTTGGTCAGCAATCTGTGCCTCACTATGGATTAAGCTGCAGTAATATGGCATATAGTATTACAGGAAAAGTTAGACTAGGATGACCCTAAGAAGTCACGTACCCTTGACTACACCGGAAGAAATGAGGTCTACAAACATTCGGGTGCTGAAATGACCTGGTTAGTTGTTTACGGTGCCAAGGCCAGAGTACATGGTTACTGACATTCTATTTTAGTGTTCTTCACTGCACAATGTAATATGATTATATGTGAAGAAATTAAAGTTAGGTAAAGTTCTAGACTGAAATACAGAACAGAGGTGATTCAAGAGGAGAACTGATAGGATTAAATTAGTTGGTTCCCTTAGGAAAATTGATGGCAAATAAAGAGGTGGAAGGGTGATGGAGAAGAGATATTGATAACAAGTTTCCTAAGTGACAACTTTGTCCAGGGTCTATGCTGTAGACATACAGCATTTTAAATCAGTAGTAAATCTATTGTCAAGACCCTCTCACAAAGTAAAAGTAGTATGGATAGTCGCTTTCAAGGTTACATCCTTTCATCTACTCTCAAAGGCTGTTTTACAACAGTCAAGTGGATTCTGTATAGGATTTATTTTAGTTTTTGCTTTCATTAAGGACTCATAATTAATTACTCATTACTCAATATTCCTTAAGAAATACAGTTCGAAATAATTACTTCATTAGAAAAACTCAGCAGTGCTCATTCAGACTCTCTTGAACAGATTCTTTTTCTAGAACTCCTAAAGGTTTTATTTATCCTTTTGTTCTGAATGTAAACCTCTTAACCTTCACATGGCTTGTAGAATTGAATTTGAAATAACACTTAAGGATAAATTTTAAAAAAACTACATGAGGTCACTTTGAAGGATGTTCCTTATTAGCATAACTGTGTGTGTGTGTGTGTGTTCAGTTGCTTTGCAATCCCATGGACTGTAGCCCACCATGCTCCTCTCTCCATGGAACTCTCCAGGCAAGAATACTGGAGGGAGTTATTTGCTCCTTCAGGGGAATCTTCCTGACCCAGGGATTGAATTCCCCTCTCTTGCCTCTCTTGCACTGGCAGGCAGATTCTTAACTATTGGGCCACATGGGAAGCCTATTAGCATAAATCACAGCTTAAAAGTTCTAGAGATGTGAACTGTATGTTACTCTACTGCTGAAAAATTTTCAGTGTTATTACATACAGGAGAAAGTCTGAATTATTTGGCCAATCAAGCTTATCTTCCAGTACTTTTTCCCTTAAGCAGAACCTTCATTCTAACCAGAGCTCTCTACTGAAGTTCCATTGCTCCTTGCAGTCTCACTCTGTCCAGGCTGTTCCCTCTGCAGCTCCATCCCCTGTGCTCCCTGGTGCTTTACTTTACTCCTGTCCCTTCAGATGAAAATCCTGCCCCTCCCACAATCAGCTGAAGGTATTTACTCCTCCCTCTGAAACTTCCTATCACCAATTGCTCTGGATATTGCTCAAGATTTTAAAAATAGGAACTTGTACATTTGTCTTTTCTGTTGTATGAGTTTTATCCCTCTCAGTCATATTATAAATATCTTGAAGGTAGAGACTAATTGTCTTATATTTGATGTTGTAGACTCTCATATACTCATCAGTTTGAAATGTATTTCGTTATCAAACAATCCTATAATATGGAAGTCAGTAATTTCCATGTATAGCACATGAGTTTAAATATTCATCACTGCTTATATTAATAAAGATAAGCAAGAATTTTCAAATGATTACACAATATGATCACAATTTTGTCCATACATAAAATTTTTTCACTTCATGATAAATATTATATATATATATACACACACACACACACACACACGTATGTATATAATGTTAAAAGAGATTATATTTGAGTGGTAGAGTTGTAAAGATGAAATATGAATAGAGGTACATTGAAAACAATAAATTACTATACAAAACTGCTTTTGACACTTATTCCTTGCATTTATTCTGTCTTTTCAGTGATGGTATTAAATGCATTTTATTCTTCTAGATTTGTCACATCTATTTCCTGTTTTCTCTCTCTTTTTTTTTTTTGCATTTAACTCTTTGGGTAAAATTGGGCTTTCTGAAATCCTGGTGAGCCTAAGGATGTGATGATGTTCAAGTATGCCTGAGCCCTGTTTCAACTTTTTTCCCTAGGATGGACATGGAGTTTGGGTCAAGAACCAGCAAAACCAAAGGTTGTAAACATTTCTTTAACCAGAAGAACATGAATAGTTTGAGCAAGCTCTTCCTGAATAATGATATGTGCTCCAAGAATAAAATAATGGTAATAAAAGAAATTGAGCTGTTTGGAATCTTAGAACACATTTTGCCAATTCACTGGCAGATAACTTTCCCTTGTTATTGACTGAATTAGGGGCCAAGAAAGTAGAAATAGGTTATAAATGCTTTAAAAAATATCAAAAGAATAATATTCAATATATCTAACTCTGGTCAAATTTGAGTTCAAGGATGAGATTGATACCCTAAATGGCTGTATCTTTAGTTGTCCCAGCCTTCATCTATAGAAACAAGGCTTCCTTTATAGTACACTTATCTGCTAGTAAGAAGGTATCTATTATATCTAGAAAATTATTTGCTAATTGCTAAAATATCAATGAAGGGTATGATGGAACATTCTTAGTTGTATTTGTGCTAGATAATACATTCAGATTTTCAATATGATATCTCATAAAAACTATGAAACTAAGATTTTATCTATCTAGGGACATCAAAAATTTTTCTGAAAGAGGAGCAGAAATGGGGAAACTCAAAGAAGAAGCTGACAGGATATTTAATGCTAGATAAAATTAAAAATATACATATATATATGATTTCAGTCACTTAACACAAGGTTGATTCCTTCCTCAGGTCACTGTCCAATGTGGGCTGATAGGAAGGATTTTGCTCTTCAAAAATGTAAGCATCCAGACTTCAGGGGTACCAGGAAAGAGAAAAGAAAGCTCACCTGCTCCTTAAGCTTTGCTCTGCTCACTTAACACTAGTTAAGCTGATTAAGTGATCTGTAATATACTTAACCCAGGAAGAAGTAACTGATTGGTGAACTAGTTTCTGCTATATCCATCATCCATTCTAATGAATACTTTTCAAATCAAAATAATTTGATAGTAAAATACTAATTTGAAAACTTTTCTTTGAGAAAAATAAGAAAAACATAGTTATGGAGATCATTTTGGTTTGGAGCATTTCGGTTTCCATTATTTGATGATTTCCAGTGAAACTGTAGCTAATTACATTTGATGTTGTAAGAGGAATAACTATATTTTAGACATGCCTGAAAAAGATCAACTTTAACATTTTAAGAAAAGGCTAAATATTAAATGTGTTATTCAACAGAGTACAGCTGACACATATTATGGTAGTAGATAAATGCTTAAATCCTGGATTAGATGATCAAACAGCCAACATTTTAATGTCTCCCCCAAAGTATCTCAAAAGCACTCTATTAACAAACATGACAGTCCAATTATTTCTACGGTGCTTAGTATTTCATGGTGGCCCATTGCCAGTGGTAGAATATGGGGTGGGAAATGTTCCAGTGATGTTAACTGATTTTAAAAGCTAAAATATTGCTAGCACTGAAAATGCATGGTTTATGTGAGGCTAACCGCCCTGACACTGGTTTAAACTCATCAGTTAAGCAAATACATCAGCACCTACTTTAATAATTTTCTCTTAATATTCTGCTGAAAAAAATGTAGGTAGGTTAATTTTGCTACAAAGAACATGTGAATAAAAGTTTATATCACAAAAAAGGAAACATGTATCTATCACTGGAGAATATAAAACAACTCAGAAATATATCAATAATTCCATATACGTTGATCTGGTCTGCACTGATAAATCTACAGTATAAAAAATTAACCTTTCAAAATAGGAAAGAAACATGGGAAAATTGAATAAACTACAATAAGTGTCTCACCTTGGACTGCACAGAACTTCTATTTTTTTCCTGCCATTTTTAAACTAGTAAGGAAAACATAAATAAGAAAATATAAAATTACTCCATGAAATGAGTACTCCTCTGAATGAGGAGAACGTTAGAACCGTACCTAACAGAATGCCTGCTCAACAAGAGGAATTTAATAAAGGTACACTGAATGACTAAATTAATGATTAAACAATAGAGCTGAAAGAGGATTGAACTCTGAAGGACATGGCTCAGACTACGCTATCNCTCCATGAAATGAGTACTCCTCTGAATGAGGGACAACGTTAGAACCGTACCTAACAGAATGCCTGCTCAACAAGAGGAATTTAATAAAGGTACACTGAATGACTAAATTAATGATTAAACAATAGAGCTGAAAGAGGATTGAACTCTGAAGGACATGGCTCAGACTACGCTATCACTAGCTAGCCAGATAGTAGCAAGTAAAATCAGTTCAGTTTAGTCGCTCAGTCATATCCAACTCTTTGCAACCCCATGGACTTCAGCAGGCCAGGCTTCCTTGTCCATCACCAACTCTCAGAGCTTGCTCAAACTCACATCCAATCAAATCAGTGATATCATCCAACAATCTCATCAACATAGTCATCCTCGTCTCCTCCTGCCTTCAATTTTTCCCAGTATCAGGGTCTTTTCCAGTGAGTCAGTTCTCCATATTAGCTGGCCTAAGTTTTAGCTTCAGCATCAGTCCTTCCAATGAACACTCAGGACTGATGTCCTTTAGGATGGACTGGTTGGATCTCCTTGCAGTCCAAGGGACTCTCAAGAGTCTTCTCCAACACTACAGTTCAAAAGCATCAATTCTTCTGCTCTCACCATTCTTTACAGTCCAACTCTCACATCCGTACATGACCACAGGAAAAACCATATCCTTGACTATATGGACCATTGCTGGCAAAGTAATGTCTCTGCTTTTTAATATGCTGTCTAGCTTGGTCAGAGCTTTTCTTCCAAGGAGCAAGCATCTTTTGATTTCATGGCTGCAGTCACCATCTGCAGTGATTTTGAAGCCTAAGAAAATAAAGTCTCTCACTGTTTCCCCGTCTATTTGCCATGAAGTCATGGGACTGGATGCCATGATCTTACCTTTCTGAATGTTGAATTTTAAGCTAACTTTTTCACTCTTCTCTTTCATTCTCATCAAGAGCCTCTTTAGTTCTTTGCTTTCAGTAAGGGTGGTATCATCTGCATATCTGAAGTTATTGATATTTCTCCCAGTAATCTTGATTCTGGACATCACCAGATGGGCAACATAGAAATCAGATTGATTATATTCTTTGCAGCCAAAGATGGAGAAGCTCTATACAGTAAACAAAAACAAGACCAGGAGCTGACTGTGGCTCAGATCATGAGCTCCTTACTGCCAAATTTAGACTTAAATTGAAAAAAGTGGGGAAAACCACGAGACCATTCAGGTATGACCTAAATCAAATCCGTTATGATTATACAGTGGAAGCGAGAAATAGATATAAGGGCCTAGATCTGATAGACAGACTGCCTGATGAACTATGGAATGAGGTTCATGACATTGTACAGGAGACAGGGATCAAGACTATCCCCATGGAAAAGAAATGCAAAAAGGCAAAATGGCTGTCTGAGGAGGCCTTACAAATAGCTGTGAAAAGAAGAGAAGCAAAAAACAAAGGAGAAAAGGAAAGATATAAGCACCTGAATGCAGAGTTCAAAAGAATAGCAAGAAGAGATAAGAAAGCCTTCTTCAGCAATCAATACAAAGAAATAGAGGAAAACAACAGAATGGGAAAGACTAGAGATCTCTTCAAGAAAATTAGAGATACCAAGGGAACATTTCATGCAAAGATGGGCTCGATAAACGACAGAAATGGTCTGAACCTAAAAGAAACAGAAGATATTAAGAAGAGGTGGCAAGAATACACAGAGGAACTGTACAAAAAAATCTTTATGACCTGGATAATCACAATGGTGTGATCACTCATCTAGAGCCAGACATCCTGTTATGTGAAGTCAAGTGGGCCTTAGAAAGCATCACTACGAACAAAGCTAGTGGAGGTGATGGAGTTCTAGTTGAGCTGTTCCAAATCCTGAAAGATGATGCTGTTGAAAGTGTTGCACTCAATATGCCAGCAAATTTGGAAAGCTCAGCAGTGGCCATGGGACTAGAAAAGGTCAGTTTTTATTCCAATCTCAAAGAAAGGAAATGCCAAAGAATGCTCAAACTACCACACAATTGCACTCATCTCACAT
>SJYA01001354.1:602146-665517 GCA_006410615.1 Neotragus moschatus | reverse complement strand
GAGGATGAGATGGCTGGATGGCATCACTGACTTGATGGGTGTGAGTCTGAGTGAACTCCGGGAGTTGTTAAGTGAACTCCAGGAATTGGTGATGGACAGGGAGGCCTGTCGTGCTGCGATTCATGGGGTAGCAAAGAGTCGGACACGACTGAGCAACTGAACTGAACTGGTCTTGATTCTAGCTTGTGCTTCATCCTGCCTGGCATTTCACATGATGCATTCTGCATATAACTTAAATAAGCAGGATGACAATATACTGTCTTGACATACTCCTTTCCTGATTTGAAACCAGTCTGTTGTTCCATGTTCAGTTCTAACTGTCGCTTCTTGGCCTGCATACAGATTTCTCAAGAGCCAGGTACTCTGTGATACACAGAGTCAAAGCCTTTGGCACAGTCAATAAAGCAGAAGTAGGTGTTTTTCTGGAACTCTCTTGCTTCTTTGATGATCCAACAGATGTTGGCAATTTATCTTTGGTTCCTTTGCCTTTTCTAAATCCAGCTTGATCATCTTGAATTTTGAACATTATTTTTCCAGCGTGTGAGATGAATGCAATTGTGTGGTAGTTTGAATATTTCTTTGGCATTGCCCTTCTTTGGGACTGACAAAGAAAGGCAGTCCTGTGGCCACTGCTGAGTTTTCCAAATTTGCTGATATCCTGAGTGCAGCACTTTCACAGCATCATCTTTTAGGGTTTGTAATAGCTCAACTGGAATTCCATCACCTCCACTAGCTTTGTTTGTAGTGATGCTTCCTAAGGCCCACTTGATTTCACATTCCAGTATGTCTGGCTCTAGGTGAGTGATCACACCATCATGATTATCTGGGTCATGAAGTTTTTTTTTTTCTGGATAGTTCTTCTGTGTATTCTTGCCACCTCTTCTTAATATCTTCTGCTTCTGTTATGTCCATACCATTTCTGTCCTTTATTGTGCTCATCTCAGCGTGAAATATTTCCTTGGTATCTCTAACTTTCTGGAAAAGATCTCTAGTCTTTCCCATTCTCTTGTTTTCCTCTATTTCTTTGCACTGAGGAAGGCTTTGCACTGATCACTGAGGAAGGCTTTCTTATCTCTCCTTGCTATTCTTTGGAACAGATATTTGAAGATGGATATAAGAACATTTAAATTTTTCTCAAATTTGTTTACATTGTCACAAAATATAATTATATAAATCCTGTAAAATATATAAGGTCCTCCTTCACAAATAAGTCCTAGGAACTTACTTTAATTAAAAATAAAATTGAGAGGCAAGACAGGGCTATATTTATTTCTACTCCAAAGAGTAATTTTAAAGTAAAAAAGGTAAAAAAGTAATTCACAATGGTAGTTACAAAAAATACTGTTACTTTATATGTTATATCACCAACCTGCTGAGTCATTGTTCATAAGATATTTATCAAGAAAAAATAAAAGCCCTCGGGCTCTAGCTGAAGTTGCTTTTGCAAAATGTAATTATAATCTAGATCTTAAGTTTCCAATCAAAATCACCAATGAATATTATACAATTAAGTTATAGCTCCTTCTCCAATTGTATTCCCAATTACCATGTTAGAGCTTTTGAAAAGAAATAAAGCTGCAAGTTTCTCAAGACCAGTAACAGTGTCTCAGGAACAGAATGGGAAGAAACATAAACATAATCATGTATTATTACAGGTTCTGTGGAACAGCTTCTCAAAATTAAGTTTAAAAGTAGACAAAATTTGGTGTTTTGAGTAACCTGGGGCTTTCTTCCTTAATTCATTTCAGCCAGAGCTAAAGTGAGCAATATGTCAAATTAACTTGCTCAATTTTCTTTTCTCAACTTTTTCAATGCCCTTTAGGAACATCATTACTGAGAAGCCATTGTTGGCATTTACTGCACAAAACCTGATTCTAGAAGGTTGATACTGCAATAGCCTAAATATCACAAAACTGGGGAAAATTGTATGGTACCAGTTATTTCACTATACTAAAAGGAAAAATAGTCTGGAGATAAGCCATTTTTGGTTGAAAAGAAAAAAAGCTTTAGAATGGTTTCAATGGTTGATTTACATTTAAATATAAGCAATGAATAGAAAATGACCTTTACTAATAATTTTAAAAATCTGTTGAAATTGCCAACTGAAAAATTAGTATTTTTGTATCTTATCTTTCACATATTAGATGTGATGGTTATAAGAAAAGAGACCCTAGCATATTGTATTAATCTCAATGGAGCAGAGCCTTGTATTTAAATAAAACAAAACACTGTGTTGGTCATTTAAAATAATTTACAAATCTATTCTCTTTAATGTTTTTAAGTTCATTACAAATCAAATCAAATCTATCACTAAGGAAACCGCATAAAAAATGAGTGTCAAATGCATACCAGTATGAAATAATCAATCTATCTTTTAAATGAACCATGTTGAAACTACATTTCACATGAAAAATTATAAACTGATATAGGTGTCAAAAGCAATTCCTGGAAAAACAATTATGCCTGACGAAAATAATTTTCCTACCACTTTCCATGATAAACATGATTTGTTCCTCTATATGTAAAATGAGCAGTTATGGTTTTGCCTATTTTCTTTTATATGTACAGACATAAAAATGAAGAAAGCAACTGTCTTGTCTCCATGGACTCTCTTTGGATGGTGGCTATTTACAGTAATGCTGCTATTGAAAGCAGCATATCCAAGCTCATTGAAAAAAATATGTCAATCATCCTGGGAAGAAGGAAATGTAGCTTAAGGTTAACTCTTAAACATAAAGAACTATAAGTAAGCTGGATTTGATTATAAAACAACCTTGTGTTAGTGCTCAGTCATGCCCAACTCTTTGCAATCCGAAGGACTGTAGCCTGCCAGGCTCCTCTGTCCATAGAATTCTCCAGGCAAGAGTACTGGAATGGGTTACCATTCCTGTCTCCAGGGGATCTTCCCAACCCAGGGATCAAACCTAGGTCTTCTGCATTGCAGGCAGATTTTTTACTGTTTGAGCCACCAGGGAAAGCCAAAACAACCTTACATAACAACAAACTTACAAAAATGAATTCACTTCAATTGAGCTGATACCTACTTGAATATATTATTATATTCAAAAACTCTCAGTACTGATCTATAGTATTGTGTATTCACAAAGCATATGTTGTTCTGGACATAGAAAATAATCAAATCCTTGTTTCCTTTAAAAATAAACATAAAAATAAATTGCATGTTCCATGATCTATGTGCTTTGCACTCTAATGTTCCGCATGTCTCTCAGCAACATTGGTCGGTAGTTTTGTTCCAAAATTTCCATGTATTCAAAGTAGTCACTCACTCGAAACCCATGCAGTGCTTCTTCCTGTCAAAAGATATAAAGAGATGTTCATTTGCTTGGGTAAGACACACAGTTCTAAGTTAATGGGTTTTAAACAGTTGATATATCATTTTATCTTAGCTATAAATGGGGGTTTTATGTTGCTAGTGAATGCTTTTTATTTAGTAAGATATATGATAGCAAAAAATCATGTCCCTGTGATAACTAGGTTGTCTGTTTTCAAAACCAAAACTGCTTTATAGCTAACAACAACAAAAAACAAACACTTAGATAATGAAACCTTCCTAATGTTTTAGATATAATAGTTCCAATTATAGAATGATGGCTTACATCTGTAATTAGTAAAGACTTTAAAGCTTATCAAAGAACACTTAAAATATTACATGGAATATGTATTCTACAGCTACGTTCATAAAATCTCCAGCAGTCTGCAATTCATAATGTTGGTATTATGCATATCTATACTAATTTGGAATTTAATGGCTAGTGTCCCAAATGTGGCACTCAAGAATGAAAAATAACAAAGCATCCATTTAGAATCTTATACACTTTTAGGCAATTTTAGGACTAATTATTTTAGTATCTCCAAATACTAGCTGTGGAATGCCACCCTTTCAAAGTAACAACAACAAAATTCTGCAAAAGAAACTTGGTCCTTGATTCAAATATAACATGTTAGAAATTTTGGATATTATAAAAAATTTTTACAATTCATGCCTTTCTGGAGATAACAGCTTAAAGGAAAAAACTACTAACAATAAATACAAACAATTCAAAAGAATTAAAGATAATATATTATCATATACCAAATACTGTGTTTAGAGACAAATCAGTTTGTAGATGAGAGACATAAATGTAGGGTACTAGGAAAACATCATAAATTCCCAGTAAGAATGGATGTTTTTAGGGACTTCCCTGGCAGTCCAGTTATTAAGACTCCATGCTTCCAATGCAAAGGTTAAGGGTTTGATCCCTGGTTGGGGAACTATGATCCCAAAAGCCACATGATACAGCCAAAAAAAGAATGCATGTTTTTAAAGGACTCAGATGTCACTAGTGATGACTAGATTAGTAATAGTTCACAGATAACTTGGGAGAAGAGTATATTACTTGCCACATATTACCAAAAATCTGGGTAATCAGAGAAAAGTTAATTGGTACCTTAAAAACAGAAGCATTCTTAGTCATCTATAAAACTGATATCATAACTAAAAAAATTAAATGATGTTAAGTTAGATGAATAAGATTATACCTTTAAGACTAAGAGTTAATATCTTCGAATGTAAAAATTTGAACTAATTTTAATTTTAAAATACTTGTGACATTATCCATTTCTTCATTCATTCCCTTATTGTATGTAAGGTTCTTGGTTATACAGTGAAGACCCAAAGATGAATGAGACAGGTCTCTGTTTTAAAACATTAACAGCTAAGGTATCATATCTCTAGTTTTATGTATAAGCAACTGAATCAAAAGGAAGATGTTCATCTTAAGAAGAGCAGAAATACTACATCTTTGTAAATTTCTTTATCAAACATATTTCATTGTTTTCTTTGGTGTAAAAGTAGGACTGCTGCTGCTAAGTCGCTTCAGTCGTGTCCGACTCTGTGCGACCCCATAGACAGCAGCCCACCAGGCTCCCCCGTCCCTGGGATTCCCAGGCAAGAACACTGGAGTGAGTTGCCATTTCCTTCTCCAATGCATGAAAGTAGGACTGAAGTAAGACTAATCTTGCTATTCAAGAATTCACTTTAACTGATGTGGTCATGGAACTATTTAAATTAAGTGTGATTTGACATTAATCACTCTTTCACTAAAAGTATACCTAAGTTGGAAAAGAATTATAGTAATGAATTATAGTAATAGAATTATAGTAATGTGTTATTCTAACCTTAAAATTGTCTTTGTGCATATTCATGATTTTTAAAAGAATGCTTATTGTTCATTATATGTGAATTATAATAGGAAATGACCGCATTTGAAAAATAGTGCTAATAATTCTTCCTGGGCAAAAGTAAGCAAAACCTACTTTAACATCTTTTAATTATTGCTCCACTTTAGTTTAAAAATAAAAACTACCTATGGAGAACCATAGTTATTACTTTGTTTAAAAATATTTTTCCTTAAAACATGTTTTTTAAATTGTGGCTCCCATTTCAGACATTAATACTAAAATAAAGAGAAAATACTCTGATAACTGTACTGAAGAGACACCCATAAAAATGGCAAATAAGGCCTTGTTTCATAAGAGAAATATAAAATATTCATTTTAAAAGAAATATTTTTAAATTATATAGATTTGAAATTCACAGGCAGTTTTAACTCTGAATAAAATTTCAGAACCTCTGAATTCCATTTTGTCTTCGAAGTGGAATATTTTCCATTTTATCCTACTGCTGCTGCTGCTGCTGCTAAGTCGCTTCAGTCGAGTCCGACTCTGTGCAACCCCATAGACGGCAGCCCACCAAGCTCCCCCGTCCCTCGGATTCTCCAGGCAAGAACACTGGAGTGGGTTGCCATTTCCTTCTCCAATGCATGAAAGTGAAAAGTGAAAGTGAAGTCGCTCAGTCGTGTCTGACTCTGTGTTACCCCATAGACGGCAGCCCAACAGGCTCCGCCGTCGCTAGGATTCTCCACTGGAGTGGGGTGCTATTGCCTTCTCCGATTTTATCCTAATTATTCTCTAATTGCCTTTTAGTGAATTACTTTTCTTTGTAATTATGACCACTTAGACTGCCAGCTAATCATTCAAGTTATAAAGGGGCCATTTCCTCAGAATACTGTTTTATTATCATTTTATTTACAGACCTAAGTATATTGGACTGTGGATAAAAATAAGAATTCTCTTATTCTTTAAATAGGCAGACATATACAATTATATAAGGTAACATTATCACATTTTATACAGACAGTACTCTATTCAACTTTTTCCTTTTTAATAAATTACTTCTGGAACAGTTTATATCTTGGCCGGGGAGTTCACTTTGAACATATTGTGTTCTCTTTTTCTATGCAGTGGGTTTTCAACTGAAGTGCCTTAAATGATTTGCTCTTCTCATTAATGTTGAGTTTCAAATGTTGAACCATGAAAAAAGTATTAAAAATTATCATCCTAAACCATAATGTTGTTTGTATATTTAATATTATACAATATGGCATATATACAGCTTCCCTCTCTCCTTTGTGCACAGAATCTAGTTTCAAGTATGTATCCACTGGTTTCCTTTTACTAGTGAGAGCATTTAATTAGAAAGCCCACTGAATTTAGGTTTGTTTTTTTTTTAAGTAAACAGACTAGTCAGGGATACACCAGAAAGAGCATAGAATTTGGATTCAGACCAAAATGGGTTCAAATTCACTTGTGTTAGTTAGTTTTACCTGGGAAAGTTTACAGATTCTTTAAGCCTCAGTTTTTCATGTGTATATATAGACAATAACAACACAAACTGTGTTTTCTAAACTCTTAACTGTGAACTAGACAGCCTTATGTGATCTGATTCCTGCCTCATCCCTGACCATTCTTAGTCCCTCACCTTGTTTTGGCCACAGTGGTCATCTCAACTCTTTATAAGTGGGCCAAGCCCATTCTTACCTCTGAGCCTTTACACTTGCCTTTCTTCTCATTTAGAAGGATTCTGCACAGAAATCTTTGCACTGCTTTCCTTTTTCCTTTGCTTCATTCAGTCTCTGATAACCCACTCACAGCAGCCTTCACTAGACTCTATATAAATAGCATTTATGAATCTGACTCTGTGACTCCCTTACCATGTTTGATTTCTTTATATTTAAGACCTATCAGTACCTGAGATATTATATATTCATTCACATATTGTTTATTTACTAGTAGAATTAGATGGGGAAAAAATGGCAACAGTGGCAGATTTTATTTTCTTGGTCTCCAAAATTACTGCAGACAGTGACTGCAGCCATGATTAAAAGATGCTTGATCCTAGGAAGAAAAGCTATTACAAACCTGGACAGCATATTAAAAAGCAGAGACATCACTTTGCCAACAAAGGGCCATATAGTCAAAGGTATAGTTTTTCCAGTAGTACTGTATGGATGTGAGAGTTGGACCATAGAGAAGGCTGAGTGCCAAAGAACTGATGCTCCTGAACTGTGGAGTTGGAGAAGACTCTTGAGAGTTCCTTGGACAGCAAGGAGATCAAACCAGTCAATCCTAAAGGAAATCAACCCTGAATATTCATTGGAAGGAGTGATGCTGAAGCTGAAGCTCCAATGCTTTGAACACCTGATGTGAAGAGCTATCTCACTGGAAAAGACCCTGATGCTGGGAAAGATTGAAGGCAGAAGGGAAGGGAATGACATAGGATGAGATGGTTGGATGATATCACCGACTCAAAGGACATGAGTTTGAGCAAACTTTGGGAGAGTGAAGGAGAGGGAAGCCTGATGTGCTGCAGTCCATGTGGTCACAAAGAGTCAGACATGACTTCATGACTGAACAACAGTAATAAGTAAAACATTAAAGTCAATGTGGTAGGCCATGGCCTATCTTGTAACTAGAATGATGCTTGGGACACAGATGCTGGACAGAGTCAGTGAATGAATGAGCAATCCTTTTGCCCAGTGCCTGTCATTCAATAAGCACTGACAGCGTCAACGGTGGTCATAATATTTTTGTTAAGCTACATTCTCTGAAATGACTGAGCTATATTTTCTTGATTGCACTACAAATTTATAATGTTAAGCATGGATGGGCTCACTAAAAGGAGGATGAACAGAGATGGAGAAACAAGTCACTACTTTTTTAAAGCACTTGCAATGTACCAGATAATGTTGTAGAAGTATTTCACAGATATCAACTCATTTCATTCCTCCACAACTCTAAGTGATAGGCATTAGTTCATACTCAATTAACATATGAGAAAAATTAGGCATATGGAGATAAGCAACATGCCCAAACTTATATAGAGTGGCAGAATTTAACTTGAGGTGGGCTCAAATGATGTAAGGTGAAGGCTAAAAACCTAACTGAAAACCGCAGTTGAATAACACACTGAACATGCTGCATCTGTTCCTTCAGATGGTGAATTATTTTTAATACTATAAACACTTCTGCCTTTTAAGAGCTTACTATACAATTAGTTGTTTGTTTTTTTTTTCTTCAGTCTGATCTCTATTTCTTATGCCAACATGTTCGAGTAACCACAGCTGCAAGTAGAAACAACAGAAAAACCCACTTGACAATTTACTGATGGGATGAAATTAATCTGATTTTTACATAATTATAAATTGATTTCTCTATAATATGCAGGATTTACTTGAAGCATTTTAATTAAGTATTTTGAGTCTTCACAGCCTAATTTTCACTGGAAGGCAATCTTTTCCCAGCCTGGCACTTCAGTGATGTTTTTCCCCGGGTTGAATTCATAAACTAAAACCAAGATCACTGCCAGCCTATTAGCATGCAAAAAGCAATGAAATATAGCTAGTCTGCTAAAACAGTGGGTCTTCTTAAATACCATCAAAGTAAGGCTACCTGAACTTGCTTTTGTATATGTCTGTATATGTGTGTGGTGGGGGTAATGCATGTGAGAGAGAGAAAAAGAGAGAGATTCATTAAAAAACAAACCAACCCAACTTTAGATTTTCAAGTCTGAGATATTGAGAAAATTAATTTTGTAAAATGTTTTTGTTTCCGAAAGTTTGATGCCTACAGATTTTCTGAACTATCATCTGTCACAGAAAAATGTTAGGTTCAAGGACTAAGATTTTCAGCACATCTTTAGAAGTTGTCTTCTAGTTCAGCAGTAATTTATCTAATGCCATAGTGTGAAAATAATGCACTTAGCTGCTCTATTATCCAACCCACATTTTTGTTGTGTCTAAAAAGATAGTGCAAAAAACTCAGACAATACCTTGCTGATAAACTTACACCTGTGGCATTCATCTACTCTTTTAGTGATTTAATCAAATTAGGAAATATAAACAAGTTATTCTGCTTGGTTTTTTTTTTTAATTAGGTGAAACTTAGTTAAGAAATTCTAAGTCATCTTTTTAAATATACTGATCATGAAGAATTATTCAAGGGGTTACCATAAATTCAAGCACTGAGTCTAGACTCAATTACTTAATTTCAAATCTTGAGCCTAAACCAAAGTGAATACAGAATGAGTTGGTATTTTCTCTATACTATATGGTTCAGAGAGATTTTTATTCCTAAAGTAATGCTTCTATCATATCTCTTTCTGTCAATACATGAAATTAAACAAGGAAAATAATTTCATATTTTCAATTTTCTGGAATCATCTCATTTTCTCAAGTTTCTCAGGATAGCTGATAATGCTGTAATTGAAAACATGTATGTGGTTTTTCAATATTTTGGAAACTATTTCAATTGGGTCTAATTATTTGAACTCATTTAGCACAGTTGACGGAGAAGGCGATGGCAACCCACTCCAGTACTCTTGCCTGGAAACTCCCACGGACAGAGGAGCCTGGTGGGCTGCAGTCCATGGGGTCACTAGGAGTCGGGCACAACTGAGTGACTTTCACTTTCACTTTTCACTTTCATGCATTGGAGCAGGAAATGGCAACTCACTCGTGTGTTCTTGCCTGGAGAATCCCAGGGACAGAGGAGCCAGGTGGGCTGCCGTCTATGGGATCGCACAGAATCGGACACGACTAAAGTGATTTAGCAGAAGCAGCAGCACAGTTGATGCTTGTTCTATCTATTTTTATATAATGATTAATATCCTTTTTTAAAATAGCTTTATTACAAAAGTAGGGGCTCTTTCTTCAAAAATTAAAAAAAATAAAAGAGCCCTCATAAATACATACAATAAACAGTAAAAGTCGCCTGAACTACTCTACGTCCTCTTTCCTCTAAGAAACAGTCATTACTAAATATGTAGAGTCAGGGCATAACATGTAATCTACGTAAGAATATCATTATGGCTCTGGTATATAGTTATATGGAGAATTATTGATGAGTTTTTTTTCCTTTGTACAAGTCTGAGATTTTGGATCAGAAAGTATAAAACATAATTTCAAAGGTTTAATCCCCAGAACAACAACAGTTTAATGAGGACTTTTAAAATTCTATGTCTTTCTGACTTGGTGGATTTTCTGAGGAAAGGAAGAATGAAATCGCTTCCTTAATCGAAATTTCATTATTGGTTAATATATGAATAAGTGAAAAATAGTGTACATACGTTTACATACTTTTCAAAGAAGACATTTTAACTGGGCTTAATGGAGTAGTTAATGGGGTATGTAAATGCATACTTAATAGAGTACACTGGAATTTATCTCACAAGAAAAATAACTGCTCATCAAAAGAGATCAGTGACCCCCAAGATCTACTTGCTGGAAAAACAAAAAATAACATGAAGTCATGGTATTAGAAAGGCATTTTTCCTAATACCTCAGATGAATGCAAACAGCGGGAGTAAGAAGTAAGGTTAGCTCCAGGACAACTGCTAAAATTAATTCTTTGCGAACACGCTCTTACTTTGGATTTAAGCCAATTCAATTAAAATTTTAGTAATTTACGTAGGACTTAGTAAAGATAATCTTTTATCTTTAAAAAGCCCTCATTTTAAAATTCTTTATTTTTAAATTGATAGCATCATGCCTAGAGCACAACAGAGTCTGGGAAATATTTAAAGAGGTCACCATTTATAAACTCTATTTTAACTTTTCCTGGCAGCAATCAGGAAGAGGTGAGATTGCAATAATCACCAGCATCTCAGTTCAGTTCAGTCTCTCAGTCGTGTCCGACTCTTTGCAACCCCATGAATCACAGCATGCCAGGCCTCCCTGTCCATCACCAATTCCTGGAGTTCATTCAGACTCATACCCATCAAGTCAGTGATGCCATCCAGCCATCTCATCCTCGGTCATCCCCTTCTCCTCCTGCCCCGAATCTCTCCCAGCATCAGAGTCTTTTCCAATGAGTCAACTCTTCACATGAGGTGGCCAAAGTCCTGGAGCTTCAGCTTTAGCATCATTCCTTCCAAAGAAATCCCAGGGCCGATCTCCTTCAGAATGGACTGGTTGGATCTCCTTGCAGTCCAAGAGACTCTCAAGAATCTTCTCCAACACCACAGTGCAAAAGCATCTATTCTTCAGCGCTCAGCCTTCTTCACAGTCCAACTCTCACATCCATACATGACTACTGGAAAAACCATAGCCTTGACTAGATGGACCTTAGTCGGCAAAGTAATGTCTCTGCTTTTGAATATGCTATCTAGGTTGGTCATAACTTTTCTTCCAAAGAGTAAGCGTCTTTTGATTTCATGGCTGCAATCACCATCTGCAGTGATTTTGGAGCCCCCCAAAATAAAGTCTGACACTGTTTCCACTGTTTCCCTGTTTATTTCCCATGAAGTGATGGGACTGGATGCCATGATCTTCGTTTTCTGAATGTTGAGCCTTAAGCCAACTTTTTCACTCTCCTCTTTCACTTTCATCAAGAGGCTCTTTAGTTCCTCTTCACTTTCTGCCAAAAGGATGGTGTCATCTGCATATCTGAGGTTATTGATATTTCTGCCAGCAATCTTGATTCCAGCTTGTGTTTATTCCAGTCCAGCGCTTCTCATGATGTACTCTGCATATAAGTTAAATNAGCCAACTTTTTCACTCTCCTCTTTCACTGTCATCAAGAGGCTCTTTAGTTCCTCTTCACTTTCTGCCATAAGGGTGGTGCCATCTGCATATCTGAGGTTATTGATATTTCTCCCAGCAATCTTGGTTCCAGCTTGTCAACTGTGGAGAAAGTAAAAGAACTGCTAAAATTACACAAAATCAATCGTCTATGTGGGGAAGCATACAGTCATGCTCTATGATGGTGTAAAGCTCACAGTATTTTTTCTTTCAAGGTAGAATATAAAAGTAAAGAAAACTTAGGGAAAAATTTGTTTAAAAATAGTGCTATACATTAACAAGACCTACTTCACTTATCTCTTCCTAGGAACACAGAAAGACTGTATTTCCCACTCTCCTTTGCAACTAGAATGGACCATGTGACTAGTTCTGACCAACAGACAGTAAGTAGAAGTGACGTAAGTAGAAGCATAGAAAAGAGTGTGTGAGTCTTTCATACTTTCTCCTCCCCTGCCATGGAGACCCCCATAGTCATACACTGAGAGAGACATGGTGCAAAATTAACTAGAATAGATCTTTAAGTCACTGATTGAAAGGGAGCTGCCTTGGAGAATCCTCCAGCCTTCAGCAAAGCTTCTGTGAGAAAGAAATGCATATTTTTGAGATTTGGGGAGAATAATCTAACCTGACACTTTGGCTTGACTCAGCTGATGATGGTCCTCACCTTTGCAATTTGTATATGACTAGCATGTTACTTGAAAAAGAATAAGCCGTATGAAAAATATGAACTTGGAATTTCCCACATTTCTTATTGCTTAGTAAACAGACAGTGGTAGAGCGACCCATGCAAAAATGTGCATGTGATTCTGTCTGAAAACACATACCCTGGGTGTCACAATAAAGGAAACTCCTTTCCAGCGTCCCTGCCTACTCCTCCAGCAGAAGCTGGGACCCTTACCGGAAAAGGGGTATTGCCTACTGCCCAAGGCAATTTTGGCACCACTCGGGTTGTTAGAAATGTATTCCTTAAGATAATCTATAATCTGAGTTTGTTATTTCCACCCACTGACCTTAGTTCTTCCCTCGAGAGTTCTGGAATAACAAAGAACAAGCCCATACTTCTCCCAAACTGCTTTCCCCCAGGCTGATGTTTTACTGAAAGGAGATTTCTTTCCAGAAGCCTTGTTAATCAAGCTATCACTAATAAGTCAAATCCCAATAGAATGTAAGACAAAGCACTGTCCCAATTATGTTGCTGTGTTAGGATTTTATGATATCAAAAAATATTTCGAATACATGGAATTCCACCTGGGGCCTAGCATTCTTTCCGCTACAGAAAGATTTGCATCCTAGCAATCCTTGTTTTATTGCGATTTAACCTGCCCATCGTTCTGCTGAGTGCCCAAGTAGGAATGTGGGAAATAGCTTTCTATCACCATAAGCTCAGAAAAATGTCAGTGAAATGCAAGCAAATAGATTATGATTGCATCGACAGCTCTTTTCATAAGCTAATGGGCTGTCTAACCTATTCTTAACTGCGTCCCCCATAGGGTCTCGTAAGCACATTACCAAAGAGTTTGTTGAATCTGGCAAATTGATACACTGGGCTTGTTTGACTTTCCATTTCTATGAGTGATCATTAGGTATTTTAACACTATGTCAATGTGCTTAGAACGCCTAATGGGGCATTAGGTAGGTAAATAAGTGATTCACTTGGGAAATGCAGTATTAACACAGACAAAAATCCATTTTCCTTTCTCTTAGTAATGGATTCTCATCATGTTTTAGGTGGAAATTTTTAAATATGCATAGACAGGTGAGATATCTCAGATCTGTAATTCATGTTTGATCATCAGGACTCCTATAGGAGAGATAATATACAATTTCTTCTTAAAGGACTAAAGGAATTAAATCAACATGAAAGCTAAAAAACCACGAGAAAATGGAAACTTACTAGTAAATATTTTTTTTTACATTTCAGATTAGAATATCTAGAGTTGGCATGGCTGGGGGAAACACTTTTATATGGTGTTGAAGTCTAGCCTGAAGGATTTTGAGCATTACCTAATTAGTATGTGAAATGAGCACAACTGTGCAGTAGTTTGAACATTCTTTGGCTTTGCCTTTCTTTGGGACTGGAATGAAAACTGACCTTTTCCAGTCCGGTGGCCAGTGCTGAGTTTTCCAAACTTGCTGGCATGTTGAGTACAGCACTTTAACAGCATCATCTTTTAAGATTAGAAATTGCTCAACTGGAATTCCGTAATCTCCATTAGCTTTGTTCATAGTAATGCTTGCTATGACCAGTGTGTTCTCTTAGCAAAACTCTGTTAGCCTTTGCCCTGCTTCATGTATTCCAAGGCCAAACTTGCCTGTTACTCCAGATATCTCTTGACTTTCTACTTTTGCATTCCAGTCCCCTATGTAAAGGACATCTTTTTTGGTGTTCTAGGTGGTCTTGTAGGTCTTCATAGAATCATTCAACTTCAGCTTCCTTATGGGAGCATAAATTGGGACAATCTTTCTGAAAGGCAATTTGGCAAATATATCAAAAGCCTTTGAAATATGTATATCTTTTGACCCAGACACACCTCTTTCACTTCTAGGACTGTACTGTAAGGAAATAATAATTTTTATGTGCACAGATTCATTTACAAAAATGCTTACCATGTTTTTCACAATCAAAGTAGTTTGAAAAAATCAAGTAGCCAACAAAGAGAAATTGGCTTTTTGAAAAACATGATGTATTCATTTATACAACATTACATTGTGTAGGCCTTAAAAATGTGTTGGGTATATATGCTCAGTCATGTCCCACTCTTTGCAACCCTATGGACTGTGGCCCTCCAGGCTCCACTGTCCATGGGATTTTTCAGGCAAGAGTATTGGAGCGGGTTGCCATTTTCTATTTAAGGTTATATTCCTGACCCAGGGTTCAAACCCACATCTCCTGCATCTCTTGCATTAGCAGGTGGATTACTTTACCACTGAGCCACCTGAGAAGCCCACTCTGTATACTGGGGCCAAATGAATCAAATCCCAGAGACAGAGTTTTTGGTGAAGCAGAAAAGGATAGATTTATTGCTTTGCCAGGCAAAGGGAGGCATACCTGGCTTCTGTCTGAAGACTTAATAGTAAGAAAAAATACTTCTAAGATTAAAAGGTTTCAGAACTATTTTGAGGATGTCAGTTTTGCAAATACTTTTTAAACAAACATAGATTCAAAGCATTAAAATTTAACAATGCTTTTCTCTGAAGGTTGGGGTTGTGGGTGAGTTTTATTTCCTTATTTATCTCTCCTGAAGTTTTCTAAACACATACAATGAACACTTAATATATTTCCAATATATTGGTGTATAAAAATATTATAACGAGATTGAATCTTACATGTAAAAAATTCTAATTTTTCAAGATGCTATGGTCACTAGGAAACCAGTCACATCTTTCCTACTCAATTAACTCTCAGTACTAAGTGAACCTTTCTTTGGCATTTCTAATTAGTATACAGCCAAACGTTCTCTACTCTTTAAAACAAGTTTGAAAACCAAAGGACATTTGCCAAGATATCCAACTCAGTTTCACTTGAAATAAAGAAATATGTGGAATTTTAAAATCTAGGAATAAAATATTAGTATCATCACTCAAGAACATTAGATGTAGAGTCAGAGCACCTGGGATCAAATTCTAATTCTGATATTAGTTGGTGACTTTTAACAAGTGTCTAATCCTTTCATGGGACTCTCAGACTGGGACTATATAGAGAGATGGAGATTTTTTTAATTAAGGGATGTGAAAGATCAAGATATCCAAATTACCACCAAGGCATGTCACATACTGTGTTTGCTTTAGCCATATCTAGCCTTGGATCTCAGTAACTAACAACCAATCATGGCTGGAATGAGGCAAAGGAAAGAAACTGATTTCCTTTTCTTTTTCATCTTTCCGTTCGTGTATAAAGTAAGACATAAACTCATGCACAAAGTACATAGGTCATACATGTACAGCTAAATGAATTATTACAAAATAAATCCCTGTGTAAACTCCACCCAAGTGAAGAAATAGGACACACCAGTACCCTAGAAGGCTTGCATGTTCCCCCAGTCACACCTGCTCTCTCCCTTAGAATCGCGGCTCTCCTGACGTTATTCAGATCATTTCTTTAATCTGCTATGTAGTTTTACTACCTAAGCATGCATCTGAATGTTATAGATCACTTGAGTTTCTTTTTGAACTTCATATAAATAGAATCATACAGAAAAAGTATTGTCATGATAAAGGATGCAAAAAAAATTGTAAAGTGTAATGTTCACAAAAATGAATGGCATTATTGTCAATGATCTTATTATATGGAGATGTTGGCATTGAATTTCAACCCTACATAGAAGGTGGCTGGTCTCACGATTTTGCCATTGAGTCATTTCCAGTCAGGTCTAGATCACCTCATCTTTCCTGATAGTCAGCAGAAGCCCATGCTCAGGGGCCCATCAGAGCTCTGTGTTTGTGACTTCTTAAGCCACCTGGATGGAAAAGTACTCACCTGAGGCTGAAGGGGTCTGTAAATACCTGCTTTGTTCATAAATTAGCAAGCTTCCCTCTGTTGAGTGAGTTCTCTAGCTATTATCAGAGCTCTAAGGTCACATCCGGTTAATCGTTGGCTAGAAATCAATACACGGAGAGCGATGGTTTATGATAAGGGCTTATAATAAGCAAGTTGAAGTTCAAGAGACTGACTGTCTTCTTGCTTTTAGATGCTGAAAAGAAGCTGCTAATCCTCTTTCCTGTTGGGGGGTGGAAAAAAGCCCACTCACATTGGTACTTAAATCAAGAACTACTTACTGTATTTTTAATATGTCCTCTTCCTTTCTTTGGCCAATTCATTGTGACTTTAGGCTCAGCTGTTCAAATGCCACCTAGAATTTTTTCAATCCAAAGGAAATGTATCAACTTATTCTCTGGCATCACAAGACCTCAGAGCTACAGTCACCTTTGTCCCAGTTCTGGGACATTCCCAGTGCTCTTTGATGTTAGCAGCTACCTAGTGAACTGATCCATGGGGCTCCCAGTGCCTCAGGGTCAGTAACACTGTGGGTTTCCCAGCTGGCACTTGGCCAGTGCTTGCCATTCTTCCTGTGCAACCACCCATGCATGTGTGCATGAGCACACACATGTGTGAGTGAGGGGGTGTGTTCAAGCGTGTGTAGGCATACTATCTGCTCATTCCACAAGTAGACAGCATTGCTGTGGACTGTAACGATAAAGGTAAGAATGCCTTTCATGTATTAAATGCTGAGTGAATAAGTGAACAAATGAGGAAGGCTCCACCTGGCTTTCTACCCCAACATTCCTCCTCTTGTCACAAATGGGCCTATTTGAATTCCACCTTCAGGCTCAGCATTGCACAATGTCTAGGACCAATTTAGGACTTAGTCAAGTATAATTTCAGGAGCCTTAGTCTAGATCCCCAAGAAACTCAGAATTTAGTGGCCTGGCCAATCCTTCCACAGTGATGTCAAGTCCATATTTGGAGTATTGCCTTGTTCCTCTCCTGTAGCCCCCTGTGTTCACTCCAGTTTTAATCTCTGGCAAAAGAAGAAAAATAAAGAAAAAAAAAAGAAAAAAATAATCATCTCTGGTAATACTTGCTGCTATTCTAGGCCCATGCTAACCCTCTGCACTACAATAAGAGACTGAATATTCCCCTCCTAAATCCCAATAGCTAGGATCAGGCTTCCTAATCTCTTAAAATGCCCAGACCCTGAACAGGCATGTGACATGATCTCATCAGTATCAGACTTCCTGCTGGAACCCCCACCTCTCCCTGGTACTTCCTAACTCTGAACAACAGCTACTCCACACCATACTCCCCAGAAGCCATATCTCACTACTAGAATCCCTCACTCCACTGGCATCTGAGTCTGCTCCCAGCTTTTGATCATGGACATCTCTAATCTCCAGTTCTACTCTTCTGATCTGCCTTGTTCATTGCCTACTGAAAGCCCTTTTAATTTTAAAATTAGAAACAACAATAACTATTGAAAGTAAGACACTATCAAAGTAAGTAAATAAGCGCAAATAGGAATATATACTATGTTCATGGCTTGGAAGACTCACTATAGTGAAGATGTTGATTCTCTATGAACTGAAATATAGAATTAAATTCCAATCAACATCGTTGCAAATTTCTTTTTGGTAGATACAAAGGAGTTGATTCTAAAGTTTATATAGAAAGTCAAAAGAACTAGAATAACCAAAACAAAACTGAAAAAAGAAGAAGAATGTTAGAGAATTCTTTCTATCCTATCTTGATTTCAAGACCTATGATAAAGTAATCAGACAGTGTGGTTTTGGCAAAAGAAGAGTCACAGAGACCATTGGAACAGAATACAGGATTTGTAAATAGACTCACACGAATACAGCTAGTTGATATTTTATACAAACACAAAGGCAATTTAATTTACTAACAAAATCATGTTGGGATCATTGAAGATCCATATGTAAACATATGAACCATTTCAATCTAATCTTCACATATTCTAGAACAAATTAACTTAAAGTGAATCTCAGATACAGAGATAAAACATAAAACTATGACTTTTAGAAGTGAAATCATAAAAAAATCTTCATGACCTAAGATTAGGCAAAAATTTCTTAGTTATAACACAAAAACATAATAGATAATAGAAAAAATGATGAACTGATCAGACTTCATAAAAATTACAAACTTTGTCTCTATGAAAAATAATATTAAGAAGATGAAAAGACAAGGAAATGTTTGGAGAATATAGTTGTAAATCACACATCTGACAAAGGACTTATATCAAAACTAGATAAAAAGCTGTCAAAATGCCATCAAAAGAAAACACACAGTCTATTTTCAAATAGGCATGGGATTTGAATAGACATTTTATCACAGGGGATCTACAGATGGCAAATAAACACATAAGGAGGTGTTCAACATCATCAGCCATTACAAAAGGAAAATAAAAACCATGATGAGAGACCACTGGACAACTTAGAATGACTAAAAGAGATAAAAGAAAAAAAAAACACCTGACAATTACAAGTGGTGGCAAGAATACAGAGCAACTGCTATACTCATACATTGCTGGTGAGAAAGTAAAAATGTAAAATTATCTGTAAACTGTTTGGCAGGTTTTCAGAAGGTAAAAAATGTACACAGATGTTCATAGAAGCTCTTTACATAGTACCCCAAAGTGTTATTTTTAAGAAATCAATGTTTTTTAACAGATGAATGAGCAACTGGGTTACAGCCATACAGTGAAATAATGCTCACAATAGAAAGGAACTATCAGTGCCATATCGCAAAGGCATTACACTGAGCCAAAGAAGTCTATTTTTAAATTATATACTGTGTGACCCCACTTATACAACATGCTGGAAAAGGCCAAACTATAGCAACAGAGAACACATTAGTGGTCACCAGAGATTTGCAGTTAACTCCTAAGGGCAGCACAAGGGTTTTGTTTGTTTGTTTGTTTGTTTTAAGTGATAGATTTGGCTGTCCTGACTATTGCGGTGGTTACACAAATTCATACATAATTAAAACTCATACAACTGTACTTTACAGTATATNCATGCTGGAAAAGGCCAAACTATAGCAACAGAGAACACATTAGTGGTCACCAGAGATTTGCAGTTAACTCCTAAGGGCAGCACAAGGGTTTTGTTTGTTTGTTTGTTTGTTTTAAGTGATAGATTTGGCTGTCCTGACTATTGCGGTGGTTACACAAATTCATACATAATTAAAACTCATACAACTGTACTTTACAGTATATTGATTTAAAAACTAAAATTAAAGTCTTTGGGATTTCCTAAAGCACTGAAGAGATGATGTTTCTGAATTGTGGTGCTGGAGAACACTCTTGAGGGTCCCTTGGACAACAAGGAGATCAAACCAGTCAATCCTAAAGGAAAGCAACCCTGAATATTCCTTGGAAGGACTGATGCTAAAGCTGTANTGATATTCCCATCTCTTTAAGAATTTTCCACAGTTTATTGTGATCCACCCAGTCAAAGGCTTTAGCATAGCCAGTGAAGCAGAAGTACATGTTTTTTCTGGAATTCTCTTGCTTATTCTATGATCCACTGGATGTTGGCAATTTGATTGCTGATTCCTCTTCCTTTTCTAAATCCAGCTTGAACATCTGGAGGTTCTTGGTTCATGTACTGTTGAAGCCTGTTTTGGAGGATGTTGGGCATTGCTTTGCTAGCGTGTGAGATGAGTGCAGTTGTGCAGTAGTTTGAACATTCTTTGGCATTGCCTTTCTTTGGGATCGGAATGAAAACTGACCTTTTCCAGTCCTGTGGCCACTGCTGAGTTTTCAAATTTGCTGGCGTATTGAGTGCAGCACTTTCACAGCATCATCTTTCAGGATTTTAAACAGCTCAACTGGAAACCCATCACCTCCACTAGCTTTGTTCATAGTGATGCTTTCTAAGGCCCACTTGACTTCACATTCCAGGATGTCTGGCTCTAGATGAGTGTGAGTGATCACACNAGTGCAGCACTTTCACAGCATCATCTTTCAGGAATTGAAATAGCTCAGCTGGAATTCCATCACCTCCACTAGCTTTGTTCATAGTGATGCTTCCTAAGGCCCACTTTACTTCCAATTCCAGGATGTCTGGCTCTAGGTGAGTTATCATACCATCGTGGTTATCTGGGTCATGAAGATCTTTTTTGTATAGTTCTATATATTCTTGCCACCTGTTCTTATGTCTTCTGCTTGGTTAGGTCCACACTGGTCTTGTTCTTTATTGAGCCCATCTTTGTATGAAATGTTCCCTTGGTGTCTCTAATTTTCTTGAAGAGATCTCTAGTNTGCTTATCCAGGTCATGAAGATCTTTTTTGTACATTTCTGTGTATTCTTGCCACCTCTTCTTAATATCTTCTGCTTCTGTTAGGTCCATACCATTTCTGTCCTTTATCGAGCCTATCTTTGCATGAAATGTTCCCTTGGTATCTCTAATTTTCTTGAAGAGATTTCTAGTCTTTCCCATTCTGTTCTTTTCCTCTATTTCTCTGCATTGATCGCTGAAGAAGGCTTTCTTATCTCTTCTTGCTATTCTTTGGAACTCTGCATTCAGATGCTTATATCTTTCCTTTTCTCCTTTGTTTTTTGCTTCTCTTCTTTTCACAGCTATTTGTATGGCCTCCCCAGACAGCTATTTTGCCTTTTTGCATTTCTTTTCCATGGGGATAGTCTTGATCCCTGTCTCCTGTACAATGTCAGGAACCTCATTCCATAGTTCATCAGGCACTCTATCTATCAGATCTAGGCCCTTAAATCTATTTCTCACTTCCACTGTATAATCATAAGGGATTTGATATAGGTCATACCTGAATGGTCTAGTGGTTTTCCCTACAGTTTAAAGATGATGAAATATATGGACACCCCTCTGGTGGAAAGGAAGCTGTTAATAATTTTTGTTATTCAATGTGAATAAAATTAAGTCCATTAATCTCTCCCTTTTATTTATTTACATTCTTTGTTTACTCTAACAAGTATTTATTGAGCACCTGCTATGTTCCAGGTACTGTTCAAAGCACTGAAAAATATACTAGTAACTGAGATAGACAAAATCACAATCCTTGTGGAGCTTATACATTACACTGGGGAAGACTGACAAAATGTATCTAAAATAATTTCAGTCAGTGACAGATACTATAAAACAAAGTAAAGTAGGATAAGAGATTAGATAATTATAGGTAAGGAGCATTCAAATGTAAGTACTTTGGGAAATTTTAGGCCCTGAAACCCCTTTAACTTACCACTGCAACTAATGAAAATGCCCCTTACTGAAAAGGAACCCACATTTTGTCCTCAATATAATTCTCACTTACTTAACCATCTCTGATCTCCAAATTACCTTTTACAGATAATTTTTTTTCTTTTTCTACCTAACTTTTCCTTCTGCTTGTATGACCATTGTTGTGTTATACTTTATTTCATTAAGAATGTTTCTAATATCATACTTCTATGATACATGTAGGAAGTTTGAGACCTTTTGGATTTAGTATTTATGAAATAGAAATGCTTGACAGTTTATCAATCTTAAATGATCAATGACATTTACTTACAAAAGACATCATCAAATGACAAGTGAATCAGAAAGAGAAAGTTAAATACCCCACTCCAGTACCCTTGCCTGGAAAGTCCCATGGACAGAGGAGCCTGGTGGGCTGCACTCCATGGGGTTGCTAAGATTCGGGCACAACTGATTGACTTCACTTTCACTTTTCACTTTCGTGCATTGGAGAAGGAAATGGCAACCCACTCCAGTATTCTTGCCTGGAGAATTCCAGGGACAGGGAGCCTGGTGGGCTGCCATCTATGGGGTCGCACAGAGTCGAACACGACTGAAGCGACTTAGCAGCAGCAGCAGCAATGCATATATATGGAATATAGAAAAATGGCACTGAAGAATTTATTTACAGGGCAACAATGGAGAAACAAGACAAAGAGAATAGACTTATGGAGATGGGGAGAGAGGAGGAGAGGGTGAGATATATGGGAAGAGTAACAAGGAAACTTGCACTACAATATGTAAGATAGATAGCCAAGAGGAATTTGCTGTATGTCTCAGGAAACTGAAACAGGGCTCTGTGTCAGCCTGGAGGGGTGGGATAGGGAGGGAGATGGGAGGGTGGCTCAAAAGCGAGGGGATATACATATTCCTATGGGTGACTCATGTTGAGGTTTGAAAGAAAACAGCAAAAATCTGTAAAGTAATTATTCTTTAATAAAAAAATAAATAAATAAGAAACAACAAAAAAAGAAAACTGAAAAAAATCTAACAATAAACAATAAAAATAAAATTAATTCACATGGAAATTATTTGTTCACCTAGGAAAAAGCTACATATGATGAATATTGGTTCTGTGGTAAGTGTGTATATGCATATGTATGTATCTGAGGGTAGCAGGGGGAGGGAAATATACTTTAAATTCAAGGAAATATTTAAACTTAAAACAAAGTTGGATTTACAGCAAGAATCACACATAGGGGGGTATTTATATATCTTATATTTTATAAAGTCCAGTTTCAAAAGTCACATTATTGTGAGGAAGCAAGCTATTAGATCTTGCTTTAAAATATTAACTTCTGTACTTCTATATAATAATGACTTTTAAAAACAGTGTTAAGATAGATTCTTTCATGGAAACCTTTCAAAAAACATTTGAAAATTTAGAAAAATAGAGTATGAAGGTATATAAAATTATATTTTTTAAAAAGTTTCAAAGCTGTGTATAAACACATCGTAACTTGAACTTGAGCTAAATAAGATACAAGAGTACTAAAAAAAAAGTCCTTTAGGGACAGCATATTGTTAAAAGCAAAATTTTGTAGCCATACAGCTTAACTTCATATCCCAGCCCCATCACAGTTTAGCAGCATTCACCAGCTATAAAATCTTGGGCAATGTACTTAATATCTGTTTCCTCATCTCTAAAATAAAGATAATAATACCTACCTCTCAAGGTTGTTTTTAGGACTGCATGAGCATATAGAAAAATATCTGGCAGTAGGCACCCCATCAAAGTTGACAACTTTCAACCAAAATTTTTCCTCTAGAAATAAAGTTACTCACTTTTAGGAAAACCTGCAGATCTTGAGTCTGAGTATGCTGTAGAATATCTTGTTGAAGATGTTTGAATATAGCTATACATATATACACTTGATAATCTGGACCAAGAAAAACACAGGTAGCAATGTAATGGCAGATTTCTATCCAATCTAAATAATTCCAAAAACACTGAGTTATCCATTGCATGCAAATCTAGGGAAAAAAAAAAAGTTAGGTCATTAGAAAGCTGATATAGCCATTTTGACTTTTAAAAAGCAGTACTCAATAACTCACATAAAACCAATCAAAATATACAGTCTGACTACAAGAAGCCTAATAAGAATATAAGGATGCCTCACCTACTTGCCTAATGTGTGAGAAAACTCTAACGGCCTTGGGACTCAGGACTTAGGGGTTAACTGATGGCGTTCACACTGTTCCTATGCTACTGCTAAATGCCTTCTTAATTCGTATTGTCCTTCTCTTACCTGTAACACCAGTCTGCTCTCTTCAGATAACAAATGCTGAGACTATTTTAATTCAGAAATGGGAACATCTTCTATCCTACCTAGAATCACAGATGTATAATTATGCAGATGACAGATTGCTAAATGTTACATTAATGCAAATGGACTTTTGCTGAATAATAAAACAATTTAAATCAACCAGAATTATATAACATAGAAACTGAGAGCTAGTGTACAGAATTCAAATATAAGACTTTTTACAAAAATCATTTATTTTACTTTCTAAAAAACATTTTTCAGATCATCAAAGCAATACATGGCTACTAAAAAATAGAAAAAAAATTTAAATGATACAGTGATTAACATTGCTAATGTTTTGGTACATTAATGTTATGGGTGAAATTGTATCTCTCCCCCCAAAATAAGTCAAAGTCCTAACTCCCAGGACCTATGAATGTGACATTATTTGAAAACAGAGTCTTTACAGTGGTAATCAAGTGAAAATGAGGTCAATAGGCTGAGCCTTATTCCAACATGGCTTATAGCAAATAAACTGAAAATGTGAACACACAGCGGGAAGGCCCTGAAAAGACACACGTGGAGACTGTCACATGAAGACAGAAGATTGGAGTGATGTATCTATAAGCTGAGATGCATCAATGGCTACAAGAAGAGAGGAAAGAGGCATCAAACAGTTCTTTCTCAGTGCTAAGTGAACACAGCCCTGCCAACACTGTTATCCTCTCAAACTGTGAGATGATAAATTGCTGTTGTTTTAAGCTACTGAGTTCGTGGTACTTTGATATGACAGTCCTGGGAAACTGAGACAATTACTTTCAAATATTTTAATTTTCCTTTATGACAAAAATTACCACTGAGGAGAGTTTTCTTTTATTTGACCTCTCTTCACTACAGTTTTGATTTTTAGGGGTGAGGAGGGAGGAATGGGAACAGATATAGCAGCATATCTCAATCTGTCATACAAAGATAAAGAAGACACACACAAATTTTCCTTTTTTGTTCTACTGTGTTGACCTTTAAAAAATACACTCGCCAATAGTTTCTAAACTTTGCTTTTATATCCCTAACTCAGTTTGGGGGGAATGTTGATTCTGCTTTTAACTGCCTTTAACATGGGTATTAGTTTGATAAGATTGTCGTAACAAGGTAACACACTGGGTGACTTAACAGAAATTGATTTCATAATTCTGGAGAAGTCCAGGATCAAGGTACTGGCAGGATTGGTTTCTTCTGAGGCCTCTCTTCTTGGCTTGTAAATGGCCATCTTCTCCCTACATTTTCACATTTCATTTCACAGAGTACATATCTGGTATCCAAATTACTTCCTGTAAGGATAATGGTAATATTGAATTCAGACCCACCCTAATGACCTCTGTGCTGTGCTTAGTCACTCAGTAGTGTCTGACTCTGTAACCTCATGAACGTAGCCTGCCAGTATTCTCTATCCATGGGGATTCTCCAGGCAAAAATATTGGAGTGGGTTGCCATGCCCTCGTCCAGGGGATTTTCCTAACGGGACTGAACCAGGCCTCCCTTACCGCAGGCAGATTCTTTACTGTCTGAGCCACCAGGGAAGCCCATTTTAATAACCTCATAATTAAGTTTAATGACCTCATTGTAACTTAATAACCCCTTTAAAGCTTCCCAGGTGGCACTAGTGGTAAAGAACCCGCCTGCCAATGCAGGAGACATAAGAGACATAGGTTCAATCCCTGGGTTGGGAAGATCCCCTGGAGAAGGGCATGGCAACCCAGTCCAGTATTTTTGCCTGGAGAATCCCATGGATAGAAGTACCTGGCAGGCTACAGCCCTTGGGATCACAAAGAGTCAGACGACTGAAGTGACTTAGCACACACACACTGCTTTAAAGACTCTATATCCAAATATAGCCTCATTCTGAGGTACTGAGGCTTAGAATTTCAACATATGATTTTTTTTTTTTTGCAGGGAGGATACTACGGTTTTTTCAGTAGTCACATACAAGTGTGAGAAAGTTGAATGCCTCAGAACTGATGGTTTCGAATTGTGGTGCTGGAGAAGACACTTGTGAGTCCCTTGGACTACAGGGAGATCTAACCTGTCAGGAAGTCAATCCTGAATATTCATTGGAAGGACTGATGCTGAAGCAGAAGCTCTAATACTTTGGCCACCTGATGGACAGGTGAATCTGAAAATGAATCTGGACAGCCTGTGGGAGATAGTGGAGGACAGAGGAGCCCGGCATGCTGCAGTCCATGGGGTCGTGAAGAGTCAGACATGGCTTAGTGACTGAACAACAGATCACCCCATATCAGATGATATTACATTTTTGTTTTCCATACATCATTACTTGAGTCAACCATTAACATTTTAATTTCAGCTATTATAGGCATATTTTTTTCTCATCTTCTGGTTATATTTCTTATTATTGATAATGCCAACTATATATAACCAAGTATTTTTTTTTAACTGTAATTCTGTTCTCAGGATCAGATTTTTCTTTACAAATATGTTCCCTTCTATTATGTTCCAAAATATTTTTATAGAGCCATAGGTTAATTCAATATTGAATTTGAATATATATATGAACATTCATTATTTGTCAATGGGCAGGATATATTTATTTTGGTCCTAACTTTAAATTTCATTTGGAAGCAGTAGGATTCTTCTCCTAGATCTTGACCTGGAGGGCAGGTTGGCATGCAGTTAATTACCAAACTTCCACTGCTCAATCAAGTATCTACACAGTACGGCTCTGCTGCACTGGGGAGGATGTAACTCTTGCTCTTACTTGACTAGATGGGTTGAAGCAGTCAACGGCTCTTTTAATTCCCTAAGGCACTGCTGCCAGGGTTCTGTTCATGCTTTGTCACTATAAATACTAGTCAACCAAGGGCCATGCTTTGTTAATGAAAATGAAAGATTCTAGATGAATGAATAAAGAGAAACAATTGGAGAATGAAAATTAGTGCAAATGATCTGGGCAGCCAGAGAAATCAGTTTCTGTTCAGCTGTCAGCTTCATGGGTGACTAGCAAGTCGATAATGATAAAGGGATAACAGTTCCCATCTTCTTTCTAGTTGGTCTGACTATTCTACAGGTTGAAAGGTTGAAACTGTTGACCACTGACTCATTTTAACCTTTAAACCTACCAATTTTATGATTCAAACAAAGATATCTGTAGTCAAAATATTTACTTATTTATAAAGCTTTATCCATATTGGTTAAAAGAAAATTGTCCCCAAATCTGTAATTATTTATTATACATGGTTTCTAAAGCAACTGCAATTTTCTGGGATTTACACAACATTCAAGCACTATTTTCTATGTTTTGTTTTGTTTTTTTCATTAAATGGAGAATATGCGTGTGTGCTGAGTCACTTTAGTCGCAGCCAACTCTTTGCAACCCTATGGACAATAACTCGTCAGGCTCCTCTGTCCATGGGGTTTTTCAGGCAAGAATACTGGAGTGGGTTGCCATGCCCTCCTACAGGGGATCTTCCTAACCCAGGGATTGAACAAGCAGCTATTACAGCTCCTGCACTGATAGGCAGGTTCTTTACCTGCACCATTTGGAAAGCCCCAAATGGAGAATAATACCAGCCTTTTCAATATGTGGGAAATTTAAGAGAGGAAAAATGAAAGATTATGACTGAAAGCATTTTGAAAATATATCAAGTGCTATGTAAATGTTATTCTATAACAAAGGTACAGATGTTTATTATTCATTTAACAAACACTTATGTACCTAATATACAACAAGCATTATTATAATTCTTAAGTGAACAAAATACATTTAGTCCCTGTCCTCACAGAACTTGCACTTAAAGAGGAGACATACACCTTTTAAATATATGAGCTTCTTCATTTGGCAGAAACTATAGCAGCTACTGCTATTACATAAGCAAAATGTTCCAGAATCATTCAATTGTGATAGAATTCAAAACACTGTATCCCTGGAAGAATGTTAAACTATGAATTATGTCTTTTAAACCTTAAGCAAATAGCTGCTCTATTTTTATAAGATGAAATGATCTATATATTAGCTGATAGTCTAGGGCTCTAACAGGACAAATAATATGTATCCAAACAGACATGATGAACTCTTTTCTTGAACATTCTTATTATGTAATTATTCCAAATACACATAATAGAAAGAAAGAATTATATAAACCAGAGCCATCACAGTTTCAAAATTTGGATTGACTGACATGTCTCTGAAGTCCATTTTCCTCTACAGGTTTCCCTTCTTAAAGCTTTTAAGATAAAACACATCATAAATTGCTATGTATTATATCTGTATGGAGAAGGCAATGGAAACCCACGCCAGTACTCTTGCCTGGAAAATCCTATGGAAGGAGGAGCCTGGTAGGCTGCAGTCCATGGGGTCGCAAAGAGTCAGACATGACTAAGCAACTTCACTTTCACTTTTCACTTTCATGCATTGGAGAAGGAAATGGCGACCCACTCCACTGTTCTTGCCTGGAGAATCCCAGGGACAGCAGAGCATGGTGGGCTGCTGTCTATGGGGTCACACAGAGTCGGACACGACTGACACGACTAAGAAGCATATCTGTGCTTGCATTAAAACAAACTGAAGATCTGAGTTATCAATGGCATCAGTTTTCTGTTTCATTTACTGAACAAGACAAAAATAAGTATCCAGAATAATAATACCAGCACTACCATAAGTAACATGAATACTTAAAACAGTAATATTTCTGTTGTTTTCTTTGTAATTTAGACAACATATCACTTGCCATGTACAGTCAAATGCCTGTGTTTTAAAGTGCCTTAAAAAAAATTAAGTGCCTTTCAGGGTATGGAGAAAAAGAAACCATCCTATACTGCTGGTGGGAATGTAAATTGGTACAGACACTCTGAAGAATGGTATGGAGGTTCTGTGAAAACTAAAAACAGAGTTACCATATAATCTAGCAATCCTACTCTTGTGCATATATGTGAAGAAAACTCTAATTCAAAAAGACACATGCACCTCAATGGTCACTGCAGCACTATTTACAATAGCCAAGACATGGAAGCATCCTAAGTGTCTATCTAGAGATGAATAAAGAAGATGTCGTATATATATACACAATGGAATATCAGTCATAAAAAAAAGAACAAAATAATGCGATTTGCAGCAAATGGTTGGGACTTAGAGATTATCATACTAAGGGAAGTTGGAGAAAGACAACCATCATATGATATCACTTATATGTGGAATCTAAAAAAATGATATAAATGAAATTATTTACATAACAGAGAATTAGACATAGAAAACAAACTTTCTCTGGTTACCAGAGGACACAGTAAGGGTGTGTGGGAAATAAATTAGGAGTGTGGGATTAACATATAAACACCAATATATATAAAATAGATTAATAACAAGGACCTACTAGAGAACACAGGGAACTATATTCAATATCTTATAATAACCTACAATGGAAAAGATTCCAAAAATAACATATATATGTACATATATATGTATGTATAACTGAATCACTTTGACATACATCTGAAATTAACACATCAAAAAATTACTATACTTTAAAACTGGTTAAAAAATTAAAGTGCTTCTTACAAGGTTATACTGTCAAGTAGGTACTGTTAGGTTCATTTAATTATATGTATTTATAGTATGATATGAACTATTTAAATGACTCCAAAGTAAGGTACATTTCCTGACTCTTCAGCTCATTCATTATTTATCCCTATAAGCAATCATTTAACAAAATATGATACATTCTTTCATTTTTTAATACAAGTACATTTGAACTTGTATTTATATTCTCACCCTTTCCCATATAAATAGTAACATTCTAAACAGTTTTTTGTTTTTGGTCTCAACCTTTATCTTTCTTAACAAAAGATCCTGGTATCACTCCATGGCAATATACAGAGGTATTTCTTATTCAGTTTTATAACTGCATAGTACTACCCTGTAGATAAACCATAACTAACTCAACAAGTCCCTCTTTACAGACACGTGTATTATTCCTAGTCTTTTGATAGTTACTGTTGTTGTTTAGCTGTTAAGTCATGGCTGACTCTTGCAACTCCATAGACTGTAGCCCACCAAGCTCCTATGTCCATGGGATTTGCCAGGCAAGAACACTGGNAAACCATAACTAACTCAACAAGTCCCTCTTTACAGACACGTGTATTATTCCTAGTCTTTTGATAGTTACTGTTGTTGTTTAGCTGTTAAGTCATGGCTGACTCTTGCAACTCCATAGACTGTAGCCCACCAAGCTCCTATGTCCATGGGATTTGCCAGGCAAGAACACTGGAGTGGATTGCCATTTCTTCCTCCAGGGAATCTTCCTGATCCAGGTATTGAACATGTATCTCCTGCATTGACAGGTGGATTCTTTACCACTGAGCCACCAGGGAGGCCCCAGTCTTTATACTGCTGCTGCTGCTAAGTTGCTTCAGTCACTATATGCTCTTATATGCTATAAAACATATTTGTACATATGCATTTTCAAAATTTTTGTCATTGTATTTCTGGGGTAGATTTCTATAAATGAGCTGGCTAGATGAAAGGGTAAATGCATGTGTACTTTTGCTAAACACTGCAAAATTCCCTCACATGAGTCTCAAAAATATACTATTAATAAAATTGCTATTAGCAATTAATGGAATAGATGACAAAGAAAGTAAAATAAACTGATTATGTTTTTATGATAAACCAATATTCCTTACACTTAATTATATTTGAAACATTTAAATGATTTTTTGAGCTACTAACACATTCACTTTAGTATAAAAAGGGAGGAAAATCTCTTACACAATATGTATCAAAATGTACCATAGCCTTCCTAGAAAATTTTGCTCCTTATACTTAAGCTTATGCCAAATGCTGCAGGCTTCCTTGATAGCTCAGTTGGTAAAGAACCCACCTACAATGCAGGAGACCCCAGTTTGACTCCTGGGTTGGTAAGATCTGCTGGAGAAGAGATAGGCTACCCACTTCAGTATTCTTGGGCTTCCCCTGTGACTCAGCTGGTAAAGAATCCACCTGCAGGAGACCTGGGTTTGATCCCTGGGTTGAGAAGATGCCCTGGAGAAGGGAAAGGCTACTCACTCCAGTATTCTGGCCTAGAGAATTCCATGGACAGTCCATGGAGTTGCAAAGAGCTGGAAACAATTGAGTGACTTTCACTTTCATGACAAAGGACATTATGATGCAACACTGATAAAAACATTATTGTATCTAAGGTAAATTATTCTTGGTTGTATCTAGATATAAAACAATCAATCTTCAAAAAATGTACTTAGTTCTTTAGTAAAAATATTAGTTAGAACAATTACTTAAGAATACCTGATTAAGTCAAAATAGGTATGCCCTAAATGATTAAGTTTTATGATACAAAGATGCTATTTTTAACAACTCTTCTGGCATTATTTTATCTATTCATCATAGAAAGAATGTTAGTAAAGTAAGATGTGGTTTCAAGTGAAGTCCTTGCTATCAGGGTTATATCAATNTGAAGAAGGCTGAGTGCTGAAGAATTGATGCTTTTGAACTGCGGTGTTGGAGAAGACTCTTGAGAGTCCCTTGGACTGCAAGGAGATCCAACCAGTCCATTCTGAAGGAGATCAACCCTGGCATTTCTTTGGAAGGAATGATGCTAAAGCTGAAACTCCAGTTTTTGCTTGTTTGTCAGAGAACAATATAAAGCAACCAACAATTTGGAAAAATAATGAAAGAAGAAAATATCTTCCATTATATTCCTCTTGACCAGTAGTTAATCACTTTTCTCCTCCCCTCCCCACAGAACCCTGGCTCCCTGCTTATCATGGCTTCCTTTCTCCTAATTCCTTTAACACCCATATAAAGTCAATGATCGGAGAAGGCAGTGGCACCCCACTCCTGTACTCTTACCTGGAAAATCCCACGGACAGAGGAGCCTGGTAGGCTGCAGTCCATGGGGTCACTAAGAGTCAGACACGACTGAGCGACTTCACTTTCGCTTTTCACTTTCACGCATTGGAGAAGGAAATAGCAACCCATTCCTGTGTTCTTGCCTGGAGAATCCCAGGGATGGGGAAGCCTGGTGGGCTGCCATCTCTGGGGTCGCACAGAGTTGGACATGACTGAAGTGACTTAGCAGCAGCAGCAGCAAAATCAATGATGAAATTATTTCTGCTATTAAAACGATTATGACTATGTCTGCCAATGAAAATAAGTTGTTTCAGGGAAATTTTGGTGGAGTTGGGTGTCTTCAAGTGATATTAGCTACTATCCAAATATTTGAATGACTTTCCATCTTGTTTTGGTAGTTTATTTGCTTAAAATCAGCCATATTTCTTNAAAATCAATGATGAAATTATTTCTGCTATTAAAACGATTATGACTATGTCTGCCAATGAAAATAAGTTGTTTCAGGGAAATTTTGGTGGAGTTGGGTGTCTTCAAGTGATATTAGCTACTATCCAAATATTTGAATGACTTTCCATCTTGTTTTGGTAGTTTATTTGCTTAAAATCAGCCATATTTCTTTTTTAGAAATCTATGACTTGAGGTGATTCTACAATGATTTTATATCTTTATTGGTTGAATTCTTTGCCAAACTCAAATGGTAGCTAGAAAATGAAATCCTGAATATCTGTATTGAGAGATGGGTACTTTAAATTTCTTAAGAAAGATATAAAAGGCAGTCTGCTCAGTTTTACTTCCCTAAATAAATGATAGATACCTCTGTGGATTTTAATCCTCACAAATTAAATATCTTCTACAAGTACCATTTTAGGTGAAAGAAGCCCAAAGTAACTTTCTTTGCCCTCTAACGTGTCATCTTTTTGTTACCCATAGGCTGGCAAAATCCAGTTTGGCTATGTATATGGAATCAGTGCAATTGGATGCCTAGGAATGTTCTGTTTATTAAACTTAATGAGTATGACTGGTGTTTCATTTGGTTGTGTGGCAAGTGTCCTTGGATATTGTCTTCTTCCTATGATCCTGCTTTCCAGCTTCGCAGTGATATTTTCTTTGCAGTAAGTACTGATCTTTATTTTGGGAGTTGATTGACCAATTCTGTGTAGTAGAATTTAGTTCACTATCAGTTTGAGGTAAATCACTGATTCAACAAACAGATAGTAGCTGTTATAAATGAAGACTGTGTTACATACTTTCCAGTGATGAATAATGGAAGTGAGAATAAATTTTAAAATCATTTATACCATCTCTGCTTTCCATATAATAAGGAATTTCACTAGTTTTAGGTAAACTTACCAGTGTCCATAAACAAACTGAACAGAGGTGATTGTTAACCTAAATATTGCATGAAAGAGATCAGGTTGTTAAAATTATACTTACCTTCTCTTTGATATTTTTTTATATCTTATTTCTTAACTATATCAGGCATATACTAAGTGAATGAATAATAAATGCATATTCTCTATTTAGTTGCTTCTTAACTAAAACTGGAACTTTTTATGTCAAGAGACTGTTTCTAGCCTACCGTGTTTTCTTTTTTTTTTTTTTTCCTACTGTGTTTTCAAATATCCTTGTACACAGCTTTAAAGTTGTGTTATTTGAAAATAATACTTTTAAGTAGGGATTAAAGAGAGAGGTATATATTACTACTCATGAAGTTGCTTCTCATGGCCAGTGCACAGATCATGTCTCAGAAGTTCAGTCCCCTCATTTTGGCTAGTGCTAGACATGAGGGAAGATTGAGCTTTGTTATACCTAGAGTGGAAAAGAAGGCATAGCAGAAGAGTATGTATCAACTGATACTAGGGATTTGGAAGGGTAATGGCCTCACAGTATCCCTGTTTTCAATGAAAATGCTTCAGATTTTCAGTGTAGAAACTGCTTCTCTCTTCTCATTTGTTAAAATTGATATGTTTATATTTGAATTTTAAAAGACAATGTTTCTACTAAAACAGTGTTTTCCAGCCAGGGGCAGTTTTGCTACCAGGGGATACTTGGCAATGTCTGGAGACAATTTTAGTTATCAGAACTCTGGAGGGGCAGGGATACAATGGGTATTTTATGGCTAGAGGCCAGGGATGCTGCTGAATGTCCTAAGGATGAACAGAACAGCCCTCACAGCAGAGGCACACACAGGCCAAATGTCGGTGCTGCCAAGTTTGAGATATTGTGCTATATTAAGAAGCAAAATATGTTACAGATAAGCTTTCTATCACATGAAATAATTGAATTAACTGAGATACATCAGCATTTGAAGAAAGATCTTGGTTATTTCTGTAGATGTCTACATGTGATTTAATTTTTAAGTACTTAAGAATTGGTTATGGTATTACTCTTACATAACTAATCTCATCTTCTGCTTTTTCTCTCCGCTCTCCATTTTTCTTTGTCTGTTACAGAGGAATGGTAGGAATCATTCTTACTGCTGGAATTATTGGATGGTGTAGTTTTTCTGCTTCCAAAATTTTTATTTCTGCATTAGCCATGGAAGGACAGCAACTTCTAGTAGCATATCCTTGTGCTTTGTTATATGGAGTCTTCGCCCTAATTTCCGTTTTTTGAACTGAATTTATCTGGGATGTGGACATCATAGGGCCAAATAACAAAAAGGACTTTGAACTCTTCAATCGGACCAGCAAATGGCTACAGTGCAACTCTCATGCAGATCTAATGTTTGACTCTTGGAGCAGTGGAAGTAAATAAGTATCTTTTGTTCATTTTTATAGAACTTTTGAATACTATATTGGATTTATGCAGTATGACTAGATTTAAAAGGTGTTTGTGCTTATATAAATAAGAAGTGCTATTTCTTTCCTGTTCCTGCAGCCTTAGAAAAACAACTTTTTCCCTTGCTAATTGTATATTATGGTGTTTTTGATNTGGAGAGGGTGTGGAGACAAGGGAACCCTCTTACACTGTTGGTGGGAATGCAAACTAGTACAGCCACTAGTGGAGAACAGTGTGGAGATTCTGCCATATGACCCAGCAATCCCACTGCTGGGCATACACATGAGGAAACCAGAACTGAAAGAGACATGTGTACCCCAATGTTCATTGCAGCACTGTTTATAACAGCTAGGACATGGAAGCAACCTAGATGTCCATCATNGGTGGGAATGCAAACTAGTACAGCCACTAGTGGAGAACAGTGTGGAGATTCTGCCATATGACCCAGCAATCCCACTGCTGGGCATACACATGAGGAAACCAGAACTGAAAGAGACATGTGTACCCCAATGTTCATTGCAGCACTGTTTATAACAGCTAGGACATGGAAGCAACCTAGATGTCCATCATCACATGAATGGATAAGAAAGCTGTGGTACATATACACAATGGAGTATTACTCAGCCATTAAAAAGAATACATTTGAATCAGTTCTAATGAGGTGGATGAAACTGGAGCCTATTAACTCACCTACAGAGTGAAGTAAGCCAGAAAGAAAAACACCAACACATTATACTAACACATATATATGGAATTTAGAAAGATGGTAATGATAACCCTGGTTATCACTTTACAAATAAGAAGTGCTATTTTTTTCCTGTTCCTGCAGCCTTAGAAAAACAACTTTTTCCCTTGCTAATTGTATATTATGGTGTTTTTGATAGATTTTTATCAACTGTGGGAAACTAACCACAGAGCTGATATCTTAAAAAAAATTCATAGTAGAGAAGACACAGGACTTATTGGAGAAATATTTTTCCAAGGAATTAGGAAAGAAAACTTGCCTGTATTGTCGAGTCAGATGCAATTGAAGCAAAAAAGTGATCCCAATGTAAAGTTTTATAAGTTTGCACTTCAGAAATTTGATGTCCCTCTAAATTATCTCATGGAATTTTGGCTAAAATTCAGCAATACAGGTAGTTCACAGTCTACCTTACTGTAGACATGGAATGTGAATATCTGTTTAAATATTAGCATTAAGTAAAACATAGTGATCTCAACTGGCCACATTAATGTTATAGTTGGATTTCCATGTTTCCCAGGAAAAAGATAATCACTAACTTTCTTTGAGGAAAATATTTAAAATGTCACAATTTCAGTATTGCAGTTCCCAATGTAAAGTGTGTTTGATGCTTATTGATTAAAATTTTCCCAATTAATTTAAAAAAAAAGAAAAGAAAAAAAAACACTTATTTGAAAAACACCAATACATTATACTAACGCATATATATGGAATTTAGAAAGATGGTAACGATAACGATACCTTTATGTGAGACAGCAAAAGAGACACAGATGTATAGAACAGTCTTTTGGACTCTGTGGGAGAGGGAGAGGGTGGGATGATTTGGGAGAATGGCATTGAAACATGTATAATATCATATAAGAAACGAATTGCCAGTCTAAGTTCGATGCAGGATACAGGATGCTTGGGGCTGGTGCACTGGGATGATCCAGAGGGATGGTACGGGGAGGGAGGTGGGAAGGGGGTTCAGAATTGGGAACATGTGTACACCCATGGTGGATTCATGTTGTTGTATGGCAAAACCAACACAAGATTGTAAAGTAATTAGCCTCCAATTAAAATAAATAAATTTAAATTAAAAAAATAAATGAAATAAGATCTGAAAACACACTTTTATACTGTGAAGCACTGATATAAATAAAAAAAGTATATTTATTGCACTTCTAGACAAGACACTGTGTCAAGATACTTAAAAGACTTGAAGATATATCAGGCATATATATCTTTAACAAAGTTCAACTAGTAAGAAAGAGGTAAACACACAAATAATGATTCCACAAAGCAAAAGATATATTTCTACTAGAAGAGTAACACAGAAGCTGCATACAATTCAAAGAAGAATCATCTACTTGTAAGTGATCCTAAAAGTTTCCATTTGGACAGATATCAAAGATAAGTATGACAAGTAAAGATGGGGCACAAGGAGGGAGAAGGTATCATCTCAAATAGCAACATCAACAACATAAAGAAAGGGAAAGCTTGGGGACATGCACATACAAGGGGGCATTCCTAGTCTTGAAATCTTGCTTTACACTTGTATACTTTGCATTTGCAAAATGCACTGTCACAAAATATGAAACAATAAAATAGTTTTCTTTAATCCTGCTTTCATGGAGAGGGGAAAAGCAGCAATGAGAAGAATCAAGAGATTTTTCTGGAGTATATTTGGAGGACTATCCATGTTAGCTCACTTGCTGACACAATATAGTACAATAATCAATGATATGCAAAATGATGACCCCAAGGAATTACAAAAGTTAAATCATTAAAGACATGGGGTACTTCTTAGGAGAGGAAAATTACTAAAATACAATAAAGTTTTTTCTTTTAAATTAAAGAATAAAATTCTACATTTTCATTAGAATATGTGATTTTTCTATTCATTTTAAAACTATATTATCATTTTGATTTTCCTTCCAATCTCAAATGCTAATCAACAAATATATATTTCTAACTACATTTAACTTTTTGTATTCTAGTTGAGCTTATTATTTTTAGTCTAGAGATCTGTATATTTTATTTAGCAATCTGCTCACAAATTCTTTCATTAATCAACCAATCCCTTAATGTCTGTAAGTATGCAACTTTAAAAAGCATGGCTCCTAGTTAGATCAGAATGAGTAAACTTTGAAATACAAAATTTGTATATAAATAATTACTTAACTACATACACCAAGTTATTTAAATGTTGTTTTCATATTTCATAATTAGCAGTAAAATGGTGAATAATAACAAAGCAATGACACATACTTCTTAAGACGCAAAATGATTAGCTCACATAAGGAGCCATAGAAAGGCATTTTTACATTAGATAATTTAAGAAATATAATAACATTATTACTCAGAAATAATGCAGTAGTTTTTTATTAGGTCAATCTACATGTATACAGCTTCAAATTGATAATAACATATCAAATTGTTAAAGAGAAGCCAAAACAATAAAGAGGTATCAAATTGATATCGTGGGGCCTTGGGTACTGAAAGTTTTCCCCAATTTTTGGTCATCCATTCTTAAATGTTGGTGTAAATGGTAAAGAATCTGTCTGCAATGCAGGAGATCCAGGTCCAATCCCTGGGTTGGGAAGATCCCCTGTAGAAGGGAATGGTAACCCACTACAGTATTCTTGTCTGGAAAATCCCATGGACAGAGGAGCCCACCAAAGAGTCAGACACAACTGACTGACTGAGTACAGCATATAATCTAGAATGACAAAAGGAACTTTCCTTGGCTTGAATTATTAAATATATATATATATATATATATATATATATATAAAGGATTGTTGAACTTATTGTAACTAATTCCAAGCAGAATTAAACATTTCATGATTCAAAATTCTCGGAAGAGTTTCAGGTAAAAATATAGTAAGAGTCAGAATTGGCTAAGAAAGAATTGGCCTTTCCACTACATGGAATTCCTTTATTATATTTGAACTTCTTATTAAACTTCAGGAAACTTAAAATTCAACAGGCAGAGTAACCTGATACAGGTTAATGTAATAAATGACATAAGGTCTCTTCAAAGTAAGTATAAAAGCATATATCATAATGTTAAGGATAATGTGATGTGAACATAATTTTTTTCAAAGTATCTATATTTTAACATAATAAAAATCTAAATTTCAAATTCAAAAGCCTACTTTGACCTGAGAAAAATCTCCTTAAAGTGCACATAAGAAGAAACAATAGGTAGAAATAGCTAAATTGACTTTTTTAGGATAGCATTAGGAAGTAAATAATAGGTTTATTTACTCTTACCCATGTTAAGATGCAATAATAAAGTTCAATAAGCAAAATATAATAGTAAATACAAATACAATAATAAATAAGTAGATAGGTCAAATTATAAAATAAGTAAAAAATTATTACTCAAGAACTGAAGGGATTTGGATACTGGAGGTTACTTTTAAAGGATATTTACAAGTCAACAGGAACTCCACTAAGACAGATGGGCAATGAATAAAAAGATACAACTAGTTAACAAAGCTGTGCAATTATAATCAACCTTATTAATGTTCAAAAAAGCCTCAAACCCTGCAATTTTTAAATATTTAGCAATTAGTTTTGAAAAACCCAAGTACCCAGTCCTGGAGAATAGATATCTCTTCATTTCTATTAGAAGAATACAAAATCAAAGCAACTTAGTATGCATCAAGAGCCTTAAAAGTGTTCATATCTTTTGATTAAGTGTCTACCTTCTGGGACTCTGACCTAGAGATTCAATTCTAAAAACAGAAGAAAGATTTAAGTTTTACAATATCAAATTTTAGCCTGATAACATAGTAAAGAAGCAATCCACACTCTACCACTGACTAAGCACANCAAATTATAAATTTTATTTGTTATAGTGTTCTGATTTTGGTTAGTCACAACTCTTGGAAAGGATGATAACTCAATAAAAGCTAACTCTAAAGAAAATTCAGAACATAGAATTAAGGAGAATACCTACAGCGTCATATCATTTAACAGATCACCTAAGTAACATATCTGTCTCTTATACACATCTTAAGCACAGGAGGGAGACATCTTTGGCTACTGAAAATAACCACATGCCCAATTCCAGGACCTCAAGACATCATTAAACTTTCCCAGACTCCAAAAGAGAACTTACTGTTAGATAAGATACAATATCTCACATACCAGAAACTCAGTGGTGATAAGAATTCTTTCCCTCAGTTAGTCCACCTAATCCTTGCAGAAGCCTTATGAAGGAGATACTATCATCTCCATTAAAAAGTCTACATGTCATAGATTTCTAGAATGTGTATGTCCTGAATAGCTGAAATAGAACTCAAAATCTGTGAAAACCAGAGACCTACTATAATGGAAATGTGTATTATGCAAGACCTAGAGGAAGCCAGCTTAAAGATTTAAACACATATAGAGCCTGGTAGGCTGTAGTCTGTGGGGTGGCTAAGAGTCAGACACGACTGAGTGATTTCACTTTCACTTTTCACTCTCATGCATTGGAGAAGGAAATGGCAACCCACTCCAGTGTTCTTGCCTGGAGAATCCCAGGGACGGGGGAGCCTGGTGAGCTTCCGTCTATGGGGTCACACAGAGTCGGACACGACTGAAGTGACTTAGCAGCAGCAGCAGCAGCAGACATATAACTATTTACAAAATGATGTGATTAATTTTAATGTATTTCCTGTATCTGGTGAGAATATAATTTTCTTTGCAAAGACACTGAGCTCTGGGAGTTGAAGACATACTATTATCCATGAATTACCTGTGATGGTGCAAAACCAGACATATGAAAAGCTGAAAATACAAGTGGCACCTCCGCTTTCAGTAGCATTTCAATATAGTGAGTGCTGCAAAAATACACTGGATGAATGCCAGATTCTGTAGTTTCAATAGGTAGGTACCTCTGCATGAAAGAGAAAAATCGAGAATTAATGAATTTAAAAACAAACTCATTTAAATCTTATGCTTTAAATTACTACTTCAAAATTAACATGGTGGCATAACAACCCACTGCAAATTTTATGTAAATTAAAAAGTTAGAACGTTAAACACCAAAGAAAGATTAAATCTCAATAAAGGCAGTATGATACTTTCCTTCTGAGATAATGAATAAAATTAACACTTCATAATTTTGACAAATTCAATCTCTACAGAATAATGGAGATGAGTATTACATGAAAGAATAAATATATAAATAAGTGCATTAGTAATAAATGCTTTACATTTTAATTTTAAGCATGTTTCAATATATTTATATTATCCATTAACTTATCCTTGGCTTTAGTTAATGACTCTAAAATATCAAAAGAGTTTATTTAGTTTGTCAGCTCTTAAGATAGTTGCCTAATCGGCTTTTTCTAAGCTAATATTAAATAACCCAAATCTAAACCTGAGTTACTAATAATTAAACTGAGAAGTCCATAAGAATTCATCTCTAAAATTGTGGTGCATCCTCATTAATGAACTCAGCCTATCTATCTATCTATAATTTATTTCATATATTTTATATTTATTTATATTTCTATGTATATATACCACATATGTATAGACATACACATATATTTACAAATGCATTTTTCAGCAATTTCTTAATAAAGTAGGTTATTTCAATTTAGTTCTTGAGTACAATTTATCATGAATGCTGTATGTTTTAATGTTACTGTAAACTCAACATCTGGTAAACTCAACATCTAACCATAATACATTTTTTAAGCAAAGAACAAACTTGAAGATGTAATTTTGAGTTAAGAAAAAGTATTAGACTAGCAATTATATCCTATAGACTGATAAAAAATTTGATATTCAAACTGGATCTGCTATCATAATGAATAATAAAACATGAAAACTACTGATAAATCACTGATTTCAGAAATTTTCATATATAACTCAAATTTAAATTTACCATTTTATCTTTATTGGGCAGCTCAAACTTTTTTTAATAAAGGAAAGGTAATATTTTAAAATCAAAACAAATCGAACTCACATGTAACAATTACATGAGTTAAAATGAGTTATTAAGAAAATCAGTGATTTGCCAGTAGTTTTCATGTTTTATCATTCATTATGATAAATAATGATTTACCATTTCATATTGGAGAAATATGTATTTGTGGAAACATACAGGTATAAATATATATTTTATAATAGGTTCTTAGGGATTTATCCCACAGCACACACACAAATTAATATTACATATTGATGACTGAAGACATATGCATCATATTAAATGAACATCTTGTAGTCAACTTCAGATGGATGTTCAGACAAGGAAAATTACTTTATTAAATAGCTAAAAATAGCTAAAAATAAAAATATGAACTGATGAGAATTAGCATCCTTTGATTTATCTTCTTTTGTTGAGTACACAATGTGTTTTCACTTATTACTAGTTGCAGAGTAGAATTAATGCGTCTAATAAATATATGTAAGAGCAAAAAAATCAATTCATACATATACAATACTTTAATTTTCAATGCAAATTAGATAACACTTTTCTGAATATATATAAGAATGTAAAATACTTTAGAAATATTCTTACAGTGTTCTCTAAGTTGCTTAATACAATGTACTTAGGTTTGTATAGATATGGGGACAATAGATTAATTAATTATCTCAAAGAAAAAAAACATTATTATGTAATGGATTCCCAAAGATAAGGCAAGAATTCTTCTACTCTGTTGGAAGAAATTTGCCATAAATTTTGGTAACCAACAAAACTCCTAGCACCAAGACCTATACAGAATAGCTACTCAACAAACTGACTGAATGACAATAAGATACTAATGATTACACCCTGTAATTACACTAAACTCTCTTAAAACAACAGAAGTTTTGTTAACTGGTCTATTATCATTTCATAATTCTAATTTACAGTTAATGATATTCATAAACCAGATCAATGACCGCTCTGAGCCACCTGAATATAACAAAGAATCTTGTGAATCATCAAATTATAAATTTTATTTGTTATAGTGTTCTGATTTTGGTTAGTCACAACTCTTGGAAAGGATGATAACTCAATAAAAGCTAACTCTAAAGAAAATTCAGAACATAGAATTAAGGAGAATACCTACAGCGTCATATCATTTAACAGATCACCTAAGTAACATATAAACTAGCGTAATATCACGGAAAAAGTTGTCAGTAAAACTTTCGGTGTGGGATATATTAAAATGGGCGTGATATGAACCCATATGTTCATGTTATGCCATTTCTTAGAGTATTTGGTTTTAATGATTAAAAATGAAAGATATGTGCTTAAAGAAAAACACAGTATGCAGTCTTAGTTTTTTTCTTTCACTATAGGCAGTTTTGATGACTCATTTTATTCCTAACACTAAGGAAAACTTATGGATATTAAATAGAAAGACAAACTTTCCAAACCCATCCAAACTGATCCAATCCAATGCAATCCTGTCCTCCACTCTAGGGATCTGTAGGCAGAGAACAGGCCATATTTTACTGGCGTTGCTGCAGTTACTCTGAAGCACATGCATCATGCACACCATGCGGAGGCCTAAACAGAAAACTCAGAGCTACCTTTTCGATTCAATTAATTCTAAAAAACAATATTTCTCCTCTCAGAAAAAAAAAAAAAGAGCCAAAAAAGAAAAAAGAAGAATCTTCTAAGATTCAAAGTCACATATATGAAGGGGAAAGGACTTTAACACTTATCCTCTTCCCAGTAAGTGATTGGTTACATGACTTACTACTGTTAATCCCTTGCAAATAGGTTACAAGTGTGCCATGACATCTAAATGAACTTTTCAATACTATTAGAATTTTTAACTTTAAACCTCCTGTGTTGGATTATTATTAATTTATTTTATGAAAAGGAAGAATCAGATATTCATACACTTATCTATATAAAATAATTAAATGAATGTAAAGTGACTATCCTATTCCATGATACTTTCTTGTAGAACTACACTAGTTAATTAGAAAGCAACTTTATCCTGATTTATCATCAAGGAAGTTTTGTTTCTAAGTGAGTTAAAATACTTCAGTTTTTATTTGAATTTAATTTGTTATCCTTTCTCATCTTTCAACTAGCAAAGAAGGCATACATGATTGTTATTTTTAATTATAATTATTATTTGAGATTAGGTTTTCCTCCATGGAAATAACTGATTTCTTGATTTTTCTTAATCTATATTTATTAACAGCTTTGATGTTAACAATTAGTCAAACTGATTCCTGATGAAATTCCATAAAGAATGATTATTTTATCATTCATGAAGAATTTTCTTAAAGACAAAATTGGATGATAATTTAACTATATCAGTACATTAAAGAGTTCTTGTCTAAATGGCTTAAGGACACATTTTTTTCAAATTATTTTTATCTCACAGTAATAGAGTTTATAAATTTTTGAAAATTTTAATATTTCATTACTTCCTATATTGTTTCTCTTAAGCCAAATTTTAAAATCTTTTTGATGCAATTTGTTTATAACACTTTTAAGAATGTAGGGGACCTCTCTTAAATACATTTTCTAAAGTAATAAAAGCCTACTTTCTTTTACATTTGTTGCTATTGTTCAGTCACTCAGTCCTACCTCACTCTTTGCAACCCCATAGACTGCAAAGAGTTGGACACAACTGAAGTGATTTACTGCATACGCACACACATGGACTGCAGGACAGCAGGCTTTCCTGTCCATAACCAACTCCCGGAGCTTGCTCAAATTCATGTCCATTGAGTCAGGGATGCCATCCAATCATCTCATCCTCTGCTGTCCCCTTCTCCTCTTGCCCTCAATCTTTCCCAGTATGAGGGCCTTTTCCAATCAATCAGCTCATCAGGTGGCCAAAGTATTGAAGTTTCAGCATCAGTCCTTCCAATGAATATTCAGGGTTGATTTCCTTCAGGATTGATTTAATCTTCTTGCAGTCCAAGGGACTCTCAAAAGTCCTCCAGCACCAGTTCAAAAAGATCAATTTTCAGTGCTCAGCCTTCTTTATGGTTCAACCCTCACATATGTACATGACTAATAGAAAAACCAGTTTTGAATAGGCAGACTTTTGTTGGCAAAATGATGTCTCTGCTTTTTATTATGCTGTATAGGTTGATTATAGCTTTTTTTCCAAGGAGCAAGCGTCTTTTAATTTCATGGCTGCAGTCACCATCTGCAGTGATTTTTGAGTACAAGGAAATAAAGTCTGTCACTATTTCCACATTTTACCCATCTATTTCTATGAAGTGATGGGATTGGATGCCATGAACTTAGCTTTTTGAATGCTGAGTTTTAAGCCAGCTTTTTCACTCTCCTCTTTCACTTTCATCAAGAGGCTCTTTAATTCCTCTTCACTTTCTGCAATTAGGGTGGTATACCTGAGGTTATTGATATTTCTCCTGGCAATCTTGATTCCAGCTTGTGTTTCATTCAGCCTGGAATTTCGCATGATGTACTCTGCATATAGGTTAAATAAGCAGGTTAACAAGATACAGCCTTGACATACCCCTTTTCCAATTTTGAACCAGTTCATTATTCCATTGCTTCCTGACTTGCATACAGGTTTCTCGAGACAAGTAAAGTACTCTGGTATTCCCATCTCTTTAAGAATTTTCCACAGTTTGTTGTGATTCACAAAGTCAAAGGCTTTAGCATTGTCAATGAGCAGAAGGAGATGTTTTTCTGAAATTCCCTTATCGTTTCTATAATCCAATGGATGTTGGCAATTTGATCTCTGGTTCCTCTGCCTTTTCTAAATCCACCTTCACATCTGGAATTTATCAGTTCACATATTGACGAAGCCTAGCTTGAAGGATTTTGAGCATTACCCTGCTAGCATGTAAAATGAGAACAACTGTATGGCAGTTTGAGCATTCTTTGGCATTGCCCTCCTTTGGGATTGGAATGAAAACTGACCTTTTCCAGTCCTGTGGCCATTGCTGAATTTTTAAAATTTGCTGGCATACTGAATGCAGTACTTTAACAGAATCATCTTTTAGGGTTTAAAACAGCTCAGATGGAATTCCATCACCTCTACTAGCTTTGTATGCAGTAATGCTTCTAAAGGTTCATTTGACTTCACATTCCGAATGTCTGGCTCTAGGTAAGTGATCACACCATCATGTTTATCCAAGTTAATAAGATCTTTTTTGTACAGTTCTTCTGTGTATTCTTGCCACCTCTTAATATCTTCTGCTTCTGTTAGGTCCATACCATTCGTGCCATTTAATGGGCTCATCTTGGCATGAAATGTTCCCTTGGTATCTCTCATTTTCTTAAGGAGATCTCTAGTCTTTTCCCATTCTATTGTTTCCTCTATTTCTTTGCACTGATTGCTGAGGAAGGCTTTCTTATCTCTCCTTGCTATTATTTAGAACTCTGCATTCAGATGAGTATATCTTTCCTTTTCTCCTTTGTCTTTCACTTATTTTCTTAGTGATTTTTCAGGCCTCCTCAGACAACCATTTTGCCTTATTGCATTTCTTTTTTCTTGGGGATGGTTTGGTCACCATTTCCTGTACAATGTTATGAACCTCCTTCCATAGTTCTTCAGGCACTCTATCAGATATAATCCCTTGAATCTATTTGTCACTTCAACTGTATAATCATAAGGGACTTGAATAACCTAGCAGTTTTCCCTACTTTCTTCAATTAAAGCATGAATTTTACACATATCTATCTAAATATTAACTCATACATTCAGCATATTTACCGAATAATTATTGTGGGGCATGTCAGTAGACAAAACCTTGCCCCAGAGAGACTACATTTAAGTGTATAAGTAATAAATACATAAATTAAGGAGCATATTTGGAATCAATATAGGCCATGGAACAAAAGGAAAAAAAAATAGAATAAGGGAATGGGGTTCAGGGCAAACAGGCTGCAGCTTTTTTGAGGTTAATTACATTAACATGCTATTGTGCTAAAGATGGTGCAAAAGTCTGTGCTGTTAATGGCTAAAGCTAAAGTGTCTTTAATATGTCTTCTGGCAAAAGCAGATTTGTATATTTTGTCAACCTGCATAGAAAGTGTCAGTGTAATGCTTAGAACCAATGGAACAAATATAATAGAAAAGGGCCACTTTTAAAGTAATACATTAAGTCTTCTACCACATGCACTAACAAGCAAAGTGACACAACAACAACAAGAAAAACCACAAAAAACCCAATCCAAAAGATTAAATCAAAAGTTCAAATAAAAAACATTTAAACTATGCAGTGGTGATTATACAGACATTAGTAACTGCACTTAGCTAACAGCTCTAGACAGAATCCTGGAAGAGCAATGTTAGCAGAATGTTATTTGCTTTACAAAGATAGTAAAACAAACTACTGGTAATAAAATATTCAACTTGGTATATCTATAGTTGAAAAGAAAAAAATGATACTATAGAAGGCACTGCATGAGTCTTCACTGATGATATAGCTGCACTAACAGAAAGGTATAAAGCTTTAAATTGAGTTCATTTTTTCTAAAACCCTTGAGTAATGTCACTCCATTCCATTCACAGATCTATATTACATATCAAATGATGCTACCAAAATAGTTAATCTAATAAACTCAAAGCAATTAAGAGTACTGCTTGATTTCAATTTTAGGAGAAGAAATGCTATTAGAGCACCTCACTTGTGTTAAAAGTAAAATAATGTGTCAGAAAAAAGGTTTAAAGCATCAAAGTAGAAATGCAACTTTATAAAATTATAGTTAAAAGCAGTACATTGGTGATGTCTGGCAGGGTCATAATCTGAACACTAAAGTAGAATACTTAAAACTAGTGGCATGTAGGTATCTTTTCAAAATACTTCACATGAAAGTGTATGATGGACTTAAAAATTTTTCTCTCATTTACAAATGTAAGGTAAAAACTCTTCTGATAAGAATTTTATGATATTCTAAATCTTCATGAAAAATTTAAAGAATTGTCCAAATTCTGGTTAACAGAAGAAAAATAGTTCCACTGATTGGAGAAAAGCTAGTACATACTCTTTTGTCTTTGGTTCCTCCTCTTATATGAGCAAATTTCTAGTTACAGTTAAGTACAAGCAGGTTAAAGTCTTATTCAGGAATTGCATATAGCTATTTCAGACATAAATTATAAAATTTTAACATTTATTCCTTGGTGCTTTGCTTTTATTTTATCACAAATACTTATTTTAAGAACATATAATAAATGCTTTCATTTAACTTGACATAGATACTCTCTAGTTCCCTTAACAACTTATTCTTGGGTACTGTGTGACTCTGCTGTCCAAGTTCAGTCTGTCATGAAAAGCACTAGCATGGCTTATAATGGACACTTTCCCCAAGCTGGAGGTCTTAAATGCAGTAAGTAAAGCAAAATGCAGAATCATGAATAAATTAGGAATACATTTACTTCTAAACTAAACTTGGATCCCACAGAACTAGTAAAATCTTTAAATAAAAAATACACTATAATATCTTAAACAAAACTCAACATAGATTGGAAAAATGTATATAAAATTAGTATGCTTTTCCTCTATACAATATGGATACAATTTCAACTAACATATTTTATTTTCTTATACTATAACTTAACCAGAGATTAGAACAAAGTAACAACAAAAATATCCATTCAAAGGTTTTCTATCTATATATGGAATTTTCCAATTAAATGACAAGTTTAAAATCTAATAATTGCACTTATTATTATTAATCCTCCATTCACTTATCATTAGGTAAGACAGCAAGTATTTGAGAAAATACCAAATGTGTATCTTCAAAATGAATCACCCAAAAGTGCTTTCAGATAGAAAATGAATATAGAGTATATAACACACTTTACAAATAAAATAATAAGATCCTATTGAATCTAAAGAAGATTTTCCTTAAAATTTACAACATCCCTATAAAACAGACTGAGAAGTCTTACAGAAATATGTAGTCTTGGCAACCAAAGGAAAGCTGAAGTCAGAAGCCTGGAGAACTGCTGAAGAAATCGGAATGTTTTGTCTTTGTCCCCCAACATTATTATGAACAAAGAAGATACAAACCAGTCATGGCTAGCATAATTCCTCTGCAAGCAGACTGAAAAGCACAGTTAAGGAACTTCTATAATATTTTATCTTACATGGTGAAATATTAGAACTCATAAATATTCATTTCCAGAATCTCTATCAAGAAAGATATTAATGATACTTAGCCCTCATTTTGTCTTCAACCCCCTTATAAGCTATTGATGTAAACACGTGTGTGCATGCTCAGTTGTGTCTGACTCTTTGCCACCCCATGGACTGTAGCCAGCCAGGCTCCTCTTTTGCCATTTCCTTTTCCAGTAGATCTTCCCAACCCAGGGATCAAAACTGCATCTCCTGTGCCTCCTACATTGGCAAGCAGATTCTAGAATTAAACTTTATTAATAAAAAAACTACTTGCACAGTAACTATTTTAATATACTATTTGCTGACACGTCCAGGGGAGGCCAAAATCAACAGCAACTTGAGGAAAAAACAATACGTTTTGTGGAAACACACTGTTCAAGTCATTAACACAACAGTACCATCCTTTCTTTAGGTTATCTGTCAAGTTATTAGCATAATGAAGTATTTAAAAAACCCACATATTTATAGAATTTAGTAAAGCTCAACATTCAGAAAACAAAGATCATGGCATCTGGTCCCATCACTTCATGGGAAATAGATGGGGAAACAGTGGAAACAGTGTCAGACTTTATTTTTTTGGGCTCCAAAATCACTGCAGATGGTGACTGCAGCCATGAAATTAAAAGATGCTTACTCCTTGGAAGAAAAGTTATGACCAACCTAGATAGCATATTCAAAAGCAGAGACATTACTTTGCCAACTAAGGTCCATCTAGTCAAGGCTATGGTTTTTCCAGTGATCATGTACGGATGTGAGAGTTGGACTGTGAAGAAAGCTGAGTGCCGAAGAATTGATGCTTTTGAACTGTGGTTTTGGAGAAGACTCTTGTGAGTCCCTTGGACTGCAAGGAGAACCAACCAGTCCATTTTAAAGGAGATCAGCCCTGGGTGTACTTTGGAAGGAATGATGCTAAAGCTGAAACACCAGTACTTTGGCCACCTCATGCGAAGAGCTGACTCATTGGAAAAGACTCTGATGCTGGGAGGGATTGGGGGCAGGAGGGGAAGGGGCCAACAGAGGATGAGATGGCTGGATGGCATTACCAACTCGATGAAACGTGAGTTTGAGTCAACTCCAGGAGATGGTGATGGGACAGGGAGGCCTAGCATGCTGCGACTCATGGGGTCGCAGAGAGTGGGACACAACTGAGCGACTGAACTGATTGAACTGAATGCAATTGACTTGTATATTTTTCTTGAAGTCAAACCCTGTTTCTGAAAGATAACCAATACAAATAAAACAAATGGATATTTTATTCTTACTCTAGATTTACTAAATCTAGAGCATTATTTTGACTTACTAAACCTATTTTAAAGCTTCTCTATACACACCAGAAAATACATTCTAATAACTAATTATTCAAGATTTAACGAATAAGGTTGAATTTAATAATTACTACTCAATCTAATAAAGTATCTATTTAAAATAATAGAATAAAATACTATAAAGATATAGCAAATCACTAATATAGGTTAATGTATTATTTTCCTACAAAAGTTTTAAAGTATTCCATCCAAGAATTCTGAAAGGCATATGAAGAGAGTTAAAGTACTGTCAGTCATTTAGAAAGGATATGAAGAGGAGATTTTATAGAAGCTTGCTGCTGTTTCAGGAATCTCTCACAATGCTTTAAAACCAAAGTAAGATCATTTTCTGCACCATCTTTTAACAGGTTGAGGAACTTACCATACCTAAATTAAATGTCCAGAAAACATACAAAATGAAAAATGTCAGGCCTTGCATAATAAATTCATTTTTTAAAATTCATCAAACTGTAGTTCTATTGAGATCTCACAGTTTTGTTTTCAAATTTCTACTTTTGGCATAACTATTATACAGAGCACTCATGAAAGAAAAACACCCAATACATGTACCTGATAATTATGATATATCAGAATTTGCAGTATTCATCTGGTAAATACAGTAACTTTAAAGGAAAATGAAGTAATAATGAAAGAATAAAACACGGATACTACAGATGAGCAGTAGAATATAAGCACTTTTTTCTTGAATTTAATCTACAACATGGAATGCTGACAGGCTAGCTTGACAGAGTGCTAAGTCTAGAAGCAATTTCAGGGTTCATTCAGTCCAGTGATTCTACATGAGCATGGCACTGTTTTGGAAGTCTATGGGAGTGTTTTCGTTTGCCACAGTGACTGGAGGACCACTGATACCTGATGAGTGAGCATAAGGAGGTTAGACGTGGGACAGTCAGCCCTGCACAGTAACAACTTATAAATGTCCTACCTATTATTTGTATAGATAAAAATTTTATTTATAATTATCTGAAATTAATTGTGCTTCATATAAAATCATAATATATTAGTCATATTTATTATACACTGAATGAAACCAAGTATAAGTTAGGGAAAGAGTTCCTTCGCTTTGCCTGAAGCCTTCCTAAGACTTTTCATCATTTTGCAAAGTCACTTTGCTAGTGTTAACCCTCTTGTAATATTTGAAACACCAAAATAAAATCCATCCCCATTTGTAGCTTCCCACAGCTACAATGATTCACAGGTGCCAGCTATGTCTCATACTGTAGCTGTATACAAACATTTCATTATAAACCACTTTCCGTTTATGTCTTAACAATAAGATATCATGCTGAATTTTAAAAAAATGTGATTAGCTTGCTCATATTATCTATGGATTCCATTTTAGAATGGAAATAGGTCATTACAGTATAAAAAGTAGGTATAGGGTCACAAAACATAATCAGTGGGTTATATACCCTATGCAATATAGGTGGATATGCTAGAATCACTATCATAGTTTTTATTATAATGCTATCAATTTATAGTCTTTTTAAAAAACTTTCACAACCATCTTCTTTGTATTTAATTCTGAAGATGATCCAACAGAACAGATAGAATGGGCCTGTCAAGATCCCCATTTAATAATGAAGGGCTCATACCTTAACACCCAGTCTGTTTAGCTTGGCCATTTCTTTTGAAAATTGTAATTTGAGTATGAAAAATTCAAACTACTATAATTTATTTATTCTGCTCTTACTTATGCATCTATCATTAAGATACTTGTATAATCATTAACTATAGTTATAGCCTGAAAATAAAAATTAATCATAGTTTAGCAAGTGGTACTGTGCTACCAATGTGCTGATACTTAAAATGTTTCTTTGGAAAAAACCTGATCGTCATAGAGACTTAAATATGCTGTAATTAGCCTCTGAAATAATAATGAACCATAACTGATTTACCTGCAAGGGTAACTTACCATGTGCCAATATCCTCAAAACAAAGTTATCATTTTCTGAATGATAAACTCTATATTCAAACTATACAAAACAGTTGATTGTTAACTTAAATACTATTAAGCACATATTAGCTAGATAAAAACAAATTCTAAAAATGCACAGGGAAATATTTCCCTATAATATACCTGACAGTCATTTTAATGCCAAGCTGTTGCACAGATGAAAGATTTTCATTCTTCACATTTGCATCAGTAGCTAAAAACAATAGAACACTGGTTTATAAAAATGTATAAAAGTCTGCATAATGATCACATTTTAATTGAAAATTGATGAAAGCAATATTTTTACATATTTTAATGTGGATCTTCAAAACACACTGATGAATCCTGTTTTTGTAAGAGCTGTCAGTTACATTTTTCAAAAAAATTAACAGGAAACCTTTTACAAAACAGTTTTTTTTTGGCCTAAGAAATAGCATTTAAAAATATATTAAATACAAAACAAATAATCATAATTTTCAAGCAATCTACTTTTACTTGGTTTTCTAAACACAGAAGTCACAACACAAAAATGGTCTAGAATATTGTATTTTCATCAAGCAATACATATATAAGATTCTGAATTACAAATATAGGTAAGTATGGCTGTTTACATCTTAAATATTTAAATGGTCAGTGTCAGAAAGGAATAATTGGTATTATTCTACTTAAAATGTACATCAATTTACACAGGTTGCCTGAACAAGTTTATTCCTGTATGTAGATATTCTTGATAGAGTACAAATTGTGGTCATCTTCAAAAAGTGAAAAAGGGGATATTATAGTACAGAGGACTGACTACAGGATAGGCTGAAAGTTTGGACTGGTCTTTGATAACACTGGATGACCAAATAAAAACTGAAGAGTCAATAGCATCACTAGACAGCAAGGAGGGTCTAGCTGAATCTTTCAGTTTTGGGCTGACAAAACTGTAGCGTGTACACACGTGTGTATGCACACACACACACACACATACACACATATAAATAAGGGAACTGCCAAGAATCACAAATTTACCTAGTGACAGATCTAGGTTTTCTGAATTCTGTATCGGCAGTTTTTTTTTTCCTATTACACACTGGTACATCTCATATTAACAATACACCTACTTCATTCATAAATTTATTCCTTACTTTCAATAAATCCCTTCTTATAAAGTAGGTGTGGAGCACCATGCTAGAATCTATAAGTGATAAAAGATAAATCATACATCATGACCTAAGAGAACTTTCCATGTAGTGTCAGAGATAAAATTTGTATATAGAAAATTCAGAAAAAGATGTTTTAAAGTGCAAAGTGGAACAAAAATGATACAGGTGAAGAATTATGTGAATTCATAAGAGGAAAAGACTAGGAAGAAGTGGCATTCAAACTGAATTTTAAAATAAGGGTAGACAAGAGGTAGGAAATAGGTACAAATAAATTAAGTATCACTGTTATTGACTATCTACTCTTCTACTCTTTAAAGCAATAATAATTCATCTTTCTGCACTCCTGGTAAAAGTAACCTACTTCTAGTTTGCCAAGGACTTGCATGGACTTAATACTTAAAGTCTCAAGTCCTTAGGAACCTCTCACAGTCCTGGGGAAACCAGACTGGTTGGTCAACTACCTAGCCTAGAGGGGTAATTTCTTAAACAAAAATAAATAACAATTTTAAAAAAAAGCGTCTGTTAATTTCTTGATAAGCTACATCTGACATACTTATTTTGATCAGAATACAGTCTTAGCAATATTGCTAAATTTCATAATGATAGCAATTAAGCTACAGTTTATATAGCTAAGAATCCCTTGCTACTTATAACCGTTATGGTGCTGGAAGATGAACCTCTGCATCTAGGGAAGAAGGATATCACTTCTGTACTTCTCCTAGCAAGAGGCTGAGCAAGGAAGACTACTCAATGTTTTCTACAGGCTTTTGAAACTAAAGTGAAGATTGTATTCATTGACAATACTCTGCATTAATTATAGGGCTATGCCCCAAACCAGGCTTCAGCAATACATGAACCGTGAACTTCCAGATGTTTAAGTTGGCTTTAGAAAAAGCAGAGGAACCAGAGATCAAATTGCCAACATCTGCTGGGTCACCGAAAAAGCAGGAGTTCCAGAAAAACATCTATTTCTGCTTTATTGACTATGTCAAAGCCTTTGACTGTGTGGATTACAATAAACTGGAAAATTCTGAAAGAGATGGGAATACCAGACCACCTGATCTGCCTCTTGAGAAACCTATATGCAGGTCAGGATGCAACAGTTAGAACTGGACATGGAACAACAGACTGGTTCCAAATAGGAAAAGGAGTATGTCAAGGCTGTATATTGTCACCCTGCTTATTTAACTTATATGCAGAGTACATCATGAGAAATGGCAATCAAGATTTCTGGGAGAAATATCAATAACCTCAGATATGCAGATGACACCACCCTTATGGCAGAAAGTGAAGACGAACTAAAAAGCTTCTTGATGAANAGGAGTATGTCAAGGCTGTATATTGTCACCCTGCTTATTTAACTTATATGCAGAGTACATCATGAGAAATGGCAATCAAGATTTCTGGGAGAAATATCAATAACCTCAGATATGCAGATGACACCACCCTTATGGCAGAAAGTGAAGACGAACTAAAAAGCTTCTTGATGAAAGTGAAAGAGGAGAGTGAACAAGTTGGCTTAAACCTCAACATTCAGAAAACGAAGATCATGGCATCCGGTCCCATCACTTCATGGAAAATAGATGGGGAAACAGTGGAAACAGCGGCGGACTTTTTTTGGGCTCCAAAATCACTGCAGATTGTGATTGCAGCCATGAAATTAAAAGATGCTTACTCCTTGGAAGGAAAGTTATGACCAACCTAGATAGAATATTGAAAAGCGGGGATATTACTTTGCCAACAAAGGTCCATCTAGTCAAGGCTATGGTTTTTCCAGCGGTCACGCATAGATATGAGAGTTGGACTGTGAAGAAAGCTGAGTGCAGAAGAATTGATGTTTTTGAACTGTGGTGTTGGAGAAGACTCTTGAGAGTCCCTTGGAAAAAAAAAAAATAACAATTTTTGAAAATAAGTGTCTGTTAATTTCTTGATAAGCTACATCTGTCTTATACTTATTTTGATCACAATACAGTTTTAGCAATATTGCTAAATTTCATAACGACAGCTACAGTTTATATAGCTAAGAATCCCTTGCTACTTATAACCGTTGTGGTGCTGGTAGATGGACCTCTACAGCCTACTTTTATGCACTGAGGTGAAAGCCACACTGAAAGAAGTAAAACAGAACTTTAGAGATAGTTTCAATTGGACAGTCATAGCTTGCTGCACAAATTTTATTTTAAAGAAGGTACCAGGTTAAATCTCCAAAAAGATTTTTAAAGGAGAATATATGAGCTATTAAGTATACCAAAACAAACATCACATATACACTCAAAAAATTACTAGGATGATAAAAGATTTAGGTGACTTCAGAGTGAATAAAATTCCACTGAACGTTTCTTTTAGTAGGATGTCAGTCAGAAAATGGTTTATGGGTATATATCTAAAAAGAAGCTTCATTTTTAATTTGTATTTGACATACAGTATGACAACCTGACAAGCAGAAATGGATCTTGGACCACAAAAGTTGAGTGAAATAATCTTTTGTTACACCTAACTTGGACTAAATATGATTTATGAAGCAGGAATTAAAATCTTCAAAATAAAATGGAGCAAAATGATTAACTGAAATTCAATGATAAAAATAGATGTACTCAGGGGACCCTGATACACTGCCGGCAACCAGTGCTTTACTGAAATGTGGATAATAGTGTGCAATACATAGCAATAAGTGATACACTGCTTACGAAACACCAAGAGGATGAGTAAGGAGTTGAATGAATAAATGAACAAAGATCCAATGTGCAACAAAAACTGTGCTTTACATATCAAACAAGATGCAAGGCGGAGATGCAAATAGATATGAATTTAACATCTTTTTTTCTATATATTGAAATCAAGAAACAAAAGGATAATATAACTCCCATTCCCCAGAGTCACTGCGAAGCATAACAAAGTTACTGAATTGGTCAATCAACCAATGACACCTGTAGCATCAGACTTACCCTACTTACTCATCAACACCTAATTCATTCTCAGCATCAACTATTTGCAATAACCACTCACTTTAATTACAAATATAATAATCTCAGAACAAAATAAACTGAAAAAATTAACAATGTTGACTGATTCACTCACCGTAGTTATTACTCACTGTGGTAATACATGCTGTTCTACTTTTAATATAGAAAGCTAGCACAGAGCAGAAGAAATTAAATCTATTTTTCTGGCACTTGGCTAATAGTGAGAAATTAAATTTTCTGGAGAAGGAAATGGCAACCCACTGCAATATTCTTGCCTAGAGAATCCGTGGACAGAGGAGCCTGGTGGGCTACTGTCCATAGGGTCGCCCAGAGTTGGATACAAGTGAAGTGACTTAACATGCATGCATGCACTGGAGAAGGAAATGGCAACCCACTCTAGTATTCTTGCCTGGAGAATCCCAAGGACAGAGGAGCCTGGTGGGCTGCCATCTATGGGGTCACAAAGAGTCAGACACGACTGAAGCGACTTAGCAGCAACAGTAGCAAACAAATTTTCAGAAGAGTAAAGCATATCTCCACTGGATGACAAATACAGGAGTAGAAGAGCTGTTACAGTGTGACTGTTTACTGACTCTCCTGAAAGCCCTGCTGTATCAGTAGCAGAGCCAGAAAACTTTTACTTCTAAAGAAGCCAACCAGTCCATTTCCTTCTTCCTTACCCAAAATAAGCCTGAAGGTTCTGTACCTTCTTTTTAAATATAGAGTTGCTATCTATCCATTTTATTCAGTTTTTACTGCCATAAAATTTAATTCCTCATGACCAGTAAGCTAGTATAAGTATCTCAGTCTCCTAACTTAGTGTGTTAAATCACTTCAGTCATGTCCAACTCTTTGCAACCCCATGGACTGTAGACGACCAGGCTCCTCTGTCCATGGGGACTCTCCAGGCGAGAATACTGGATTGCCATGCCCTCCTCCAGGGGATCTTCCCCACCCAGGGACGGAACCAGTGTCTCCCGTGGCTCCTGCACTGCAGGCAGATTGTTTACCACTGAGCTACCAGGAAAGCCCAACTAATATAGTCAGCATTATTTGGAAAAAAGTATTATTCTTTTCCATGCCATTGATTACACAATTGCCCTTGCCTGCAAGACTCTTCCCCTTTCCTATTTCTTTCAGCTGTCATAGCCCAGGAGGCAGTTCTATCATTGTTTTTTCCTTTAATCTTCCACTATGATATTAGTCAACACTGATCACTCTCCACTGAATTACCTATGGCATTACCACACAATCCCTCATTTGACAAAATCTCAATTCAAAAAGCTAACTAAATCATTCTAGCACATTGCCTGAAATAAAGTAGCCAGCTGAGAAATGTCAGTTTTCCATTTCTTTACTTTCTATTTACCATGTGCTGCAAATTAACTTAATTCATCATTTTAGATACATACTCTATTTCCCCCCTCCTTGTGGACAGGGTCATTCATATTATATACCTCCTTGCGATTATCTAGCATACTCACAAATATCCTCCATAAAAGTAAGATAGGAAAGAGCATATTTGCTGAGTATCAAAAGAAAGTATAATGGACATTTAACTGTATATAATAATTTTAAAATATTTTAATAATGGAAAGGTGAAACAATGCAAAGTTCCCTGATATTTTTCCAAAATTTTGTTTAACATAAAGAGAAAAAGGATAAAATTGAAATATTTACCGCCCTGAAAGGACTACTTAATTTATCATTTTAAAGAAGCAATTACAGAAGGAAAAATCTCCAACATGTTCCAGGAAAATGAGCTGACAAACAGTTAACGTCTGTTAGGACTCGGAAAGGCACCTGTCTGGAGTTACAAACTGCAAGTGTGCAGAACTTTTATCTGTTTGTTCTCTCCTCTTTCTTTAAGGGGATAAACAGCCAAACTAATTTGATTTTTCCAGATTTGCAAATTTTATAATGGATTGAAATCCTGAGGGAGCTAACAACAGATGGATGACTGTGTTATTCTAATTTCAGCTACCTTAGGGTTTAGCAAGCTGTCATTCTTAAAAAGCCAATCAATTTCTCATTTCAAGAAACATGAAAAAACACTAAATATATCTATCCAGCGACTGCTTTGAAACATCTTTTATAACAAAACATGGTTTTTGTTTACTTAAAGTAAATAGAGTAAAATTTTGTGACTGCAAACCATTGTTTCACTAGCCAAAAAATTAATGATAAAGCCGGGGATATCTAAAGCCATGAGAAGAAAACAATACTAGCAACAAACTTAGCACATATCATAATAATAAATAGCAATCAATCAACAGGAAGCCACTTTATTTTCATTCATTCTCTAAAACACCATTGGATAGGTGTTTACCTGGAGGCTTTTAAGAATTTAAATTCACATTCAGGGTTTATCTGCCTAGATAACAGGCTTCCCTAGTAGCTCAGTGGTAAAGAATCTGCCTGCAAGAGACACAGGTTCCATCCCTGGGTCGGGAAGATCCCCTGGAGCAGGAACTGGCAACCCACTCCAGTATGCTTGCCTGGGAAATCTCATGGACAGAGGAGCCTGGTGGGCTACAGTCTATGGGGTCACAGAGAGTTGGACATAACTTAGTGACTAAACAACAACTGCCTAGATAATACATTCAGTAAAGCCAACATCTGAGATCTCCTCATCATAATTTAGAAGTATAAGAGAGGGTAGTAAATGCACACACACTGAGCAATCAGCCTCGTTGAATATTTAGATAACTTACACGACATAATGTTAATTTTAGATTATCTACAGAACATATAACCCAACAGAACAATGCACCAAAGAGAGCTGTAGAATTTGAAGATTATATTACTGAAGATAGCCTCTCTGGCCATTCAAATTTCCATGATTACCACTTCTAGCTTATTTCCTCTCTTACAGACTTGATCATTAATCGCTGTGTGTTTTTTCACATACTTTTTCAGGTTTGTTCATAAAGTTGTAATTTCTTCAGACACTTTTCTTCAAAATTTTCTTCATTAGTCCTAATTTCTTCCCTCTGAATCTCAGTTTCCCGATTTTTAAATGTGATGATTATACACCTGCTCTCAGAGAGTACAGCTGACCCTCAAACAATGCAAGGGTTAGGGTGCCAACCCCATGCAGCAGGTAAAAATTCAAGTATAACTTTACAATTGGCCTTCCATATCCTTGGCTCTACATCCATGGATTCAGCAAACCATGGATTTGGTGGTACTGTAGTAGGTATTTACTGGAAATAAAAATCTGCATGCTGAACCGCCACAGTTCAAAATCATATTGTTCAAGGGCAGTTACAGGGTTGAACAATATAATAGACATCAGAGGCCTCAGTGCATTATCCCACTCACAGGCAGGAATCAAGTTATCAGTTCTCTTCATCTACCTTAATTTCTGTTTTATTCTACCTTGTGTTTTCCTCTCATTTCTTTGCTTTCATTTTCTTATGATCACTTTTATTCCTTTCCCAAATCTGTATTAGATGTCACTATGATTTAATTACATATATATGTACTTGTAAATCCCAACAGATTTAGAATTGTTTTACAGATGTACTGTGCGAACACAGATGTTATTTAATGGTATGGATAATTAACAAAATATCTCAAAAGCTATATTAAAGATAAAGAGGCATTTGAGACTAATGAAATAATTTAAATTAGCCATACGTGTGTTCAGTTGTTCAGTTGTGTCTGACTTTTTGCTACTCCATGGACTGTAGCCCACCAGGCTCCTCTGTCCATGGGATTCTCCAGGCAAGAATACTGGAGTGGGCTGCCATTTCCTTCTCGAGGGGATCTCTCCAACCCAGGAAGCAAATCCGGGTCTCCTGCATTGCAGGTGGCTTCTTTACCAACTGAGCCACCAGGGAAGCACAATGTGATAAATATCAAATTGGTAGTTTAAGATGAATGCAACAGGAGCACAGAGGAGGGACTTATGATTGGGAGTAAGAGGGAAGGTGACATTCTAGCGGCAACTTTACAGTAGTTGGACATTATCACATGGATGTCATGAGGAAGAAAGAAGTTTATCCAGAATGAACACTAGGAGCACAACAGGTTCAATGATACGAATGCACAGGATATGTTTAGGCAGTGATGAATAATAGTTAAAAAAAAATAAGTAACCCAGACTAAGAATATATCTTTAAAATGTTCTTTCTTTCTATGGAGATTTGAAACACTATATCTAACTTGAATAAATGCATATTTGAAGGATGGTTTCTTCAGCAAACAGAAAAGTCACGTTACTCTTATGAGGAAGAGGGGCAATATCCCATGATGATCTATTACTGTGAATCTAGGCTACCTCTCTGCTTTCTTCACAGTGTCTTCACCTGCTGGATATTCACCTTTGGGAAATTTCAGTTCTTCCCTCTACCTCAGCCTTTACATAGTTACTAAATTAATCATCCTAAAGTACAGATGAATCAAGTAAAGCTTCTGGTCCGAAATCTTAAACGTTTTCATTTTTAATAGGCAATAGAGTAAATAAAATTTATTGACACAGTATACAAAGCTCTTATCTTCATTCCATTCCTTCCGTTTTTGTCAAACAATTATTAACAATGTTACTCTAGGTGCAGAGGACAAGACCAGTAAGACACAGAAACTATCCTACAGGAGTGTGCTGCCACATGAAGGATTAGACATTAAGTCAGAATATGAGAAAAACAGGGCAAAGAGATGTGTATTAGTTTTATACAGTAAGCTGAAGATTTAGTAATTGGTATTTTCAACCCATACCTTCCGCCTAAATTCCAGATTAAAACAGCTAACATGTACAGAGCATGTCTACTTAAATGTGTAACAAGTATTCAAAATATAACATAAAAGTAAGCTCCTAATCTCCTCTCTGAACCTTATTCTTCACGCATTCTTCTCTATCCCAGTGTTTGATAATCCNTTTGAAGGATGGTTTCTTCAGCAAACAGAAAAGTCATGTTACTCTTATGGGGAAGAGGGGCGATATCCCATGCTGACCTATTACTGTGAATCTAGGCTACCTCTCTGCTTTCTTCACAGTGTCTTCACCTACTGGATACTCACCTTCGGGAAATGTCAGTTCTTCCCTCTGCCTCATCCTTTACATAGTTACTAAATTAACCATCCTAAAGTACAGATGAATCAAGTGAAGCTTCTGGTCCAAAATCTTAAACGTTTTCATTTTTAATAGGCAATAGAGTAAATCAAATTGATTGACACTGTATACAAAGCTCTTATCCTTCATTCCATTCTTTCCTTTTCTGTCAAACAATTATTAACATTGTTACTCTAGGTGTAGAGGACAGGACCAGTAAGACACAGAAACTCCCCTACAGGAGTGTGCTGCCACATGAAGGATTAGACATTAAGTCAGAATATGAGAAAAACAGGACAAAGAGATGTGTATTAGTTTTATACAGTAAGCTGAAGATTTAGTAATTGCTATTTTCAACCCATACCTTCCCCCTAAATTCCAGATTCAAACAGCCAACATGTACAGAGCATGTCTACTTAAATGTGTAACAAGTATTCAAAATATAAAAGCAAGCTCTTAATCTCCTCTCTGAACCTTATTCTTCATGCATTCTTCTCTGTCTCAGTGTTTGATAATCCACCCTTCCAGTGGCTCAGATCAATAACTTAGGTCTTTGACCCCCCTCTTTCTCACTCTATCTTCAGTCTGTTAGCCTATTCTGTCGGTCCTATTTTTAAAATACACCTAGAATCCGTGTGTGTGTGTGTGTGTGTGTGTGTGTGAGTCGCTCAGTCATGTCTGACTTTTTGCAACCCATGGAATGTGGCCCACCAGGCTCCTCTGTCCATAGGATTACCAGGCAAGAATACTGGAGTGGGTTGCCATTTCCTTCTTCAGGGGATCTTCCTGATCCAGGGATCGAAGCTGGGTCTCCTGAATTGCAGGTGTATGCTTTACCATCTGAGCTAGAATCCAAGTACTTTTGACCAGCTCCACTGACATCCCCATCCAAGCCATTGCCAATTTTCATCATTATCTTTTCAATAGCTTCTTAACTCATCTTCCTTGTACTTCAGTCTTTTCCCAATACAGCAGCCTCAGTGATATTTTTAAAATGTAAATCTGAGGATGTCACTCCTATGTTCAAGATTCTGCAATAACTTTAAAATCCCTCTATCAGGGATTTCCCCGGAAGTCCAGTGGTCAGGACTGTGCTTTCATTGCCGAGGGTGCAGATTCAATGCCTGGTCAGGGATCTAAGATCCCACAAGCCATGCAGTGTGCCCCCATCTGCCCCCCAATCCACATATCATCCTCTCTCACTTCAACACCAGAAACTGTCTCCCTTACTCTTTTTGAGCTATACCAGTCTCCTTCCTAGTTAATTGCTAGAATTTTCTTCCTCTGAAAACATTCATATATCTTGCTGCCAACTTCTGCTGGTCCAAACATTATTTAACATTGGAACCCCCANTGCAGATTCAATGCCTGGTCAGGGATCTAAGATCCCACAAGCCATGCAGTGTGCCCCCATCTGCCCCCCAATCCACATATCATCCTCTCTCACTTCAACACCAGAAACTGTCTCCCTTACTCTTTTTGAGCTATACCAGTCTCCTTCCTAGTTAATTGCTAGAATTTTCTTCCTCTGAAAACATTCATATATCTTGCTGCCAACTTCTGCTGGTCCAAACATTATTTAACATTGGAACCCCCAACAGCAACCAGCACTTCATAGATCCCTTCCCTGCTGTGTATTTCTCACTTACCACCATACCACTTGACATACTGGATGTTTTACTTATCTACTGTCTATCTTCCGATAAAAAGGTAAACTCTATCAAGGCAAAAGACTTTTTTTCTCTCTTTTGTTCACTGATGTGTCCAAGTGCTTTGAGCAATTCTATTATATAGTAGAGGAAAATATCAATTTGCTGAATAAATGAATGTGTATCTGGAGAAGAGAGGGTGAGGCTGGCAATGCTGCTAATAGTTTAGTGTTTTGAAAAACAAATGCAGCATGGAGAAAAGGAGATGATGCTAGAAAGAAAGAAGAAGAGTAACCTAAGGCCTTGGGTGTCATGATAAGAATCTTAAACTATATGCAGTGGTCAATGGTAAACTTCTAAAAGGTAGAGGAATGAACAGGTCAGATTTACACTTCATACGTCATTCTGAAAGCAACATAAAGAATATTTCTGAAAAAAAAAAAAGAGACTCCAATTAGAAAAATGAGGTAAAGACAATGTTGCAATAACCTAAGCAAAAAGTAATGGTGGCTTAAACTAACATAAAGAAGAGGAGAGATAGAGGTAAGGGGATAAATTTGAAATATATTATGAACACAGAATATGGTTTGCTGACTAGGTGGGGAGCTGGTTTAGATGCCCACCAAAATAGTGTAGGTGGAGGAGTATCCCAGTGAGGTAGATAAAGCAATGCTCTTGCTGGACATTTTGAGCCTGAGGGTTCTTTAGCACATTCAGGTGATGTTTACCTATCAAGCATCTGGAAATAGGAGAATGAAGCTTACAGATATTTGAGTAGAAGAGATAAGCTTAGAAGTCATCAATATATAAGGTATACAAAATAAAATGAGATCACTATGAGATAGTGGATAAAAACTGAAGAATGGATGATACCACCATAAGGAAAAACAAATTTCAATAGGTAGACAGAAAAAAAAA
>SJYA01001354.1:567045-595619 GCA_006410615.1 Neotragus moschatus | reverse complement strand
ACCTACCTAGATAGCATATTCAGAAGCAGAGACATTACTTTGCTGACTAAGGTCTGTCTAGTCAAGGCTATGGTTTTTCCAGTGGTCATGTATGGATGTGAGAGTTGGACTGTGAAGAGAGCTGAGCACCAAAGAATCGATGCTTTTGAACTGTGGTGTTGGAGAAGACTCTTGAGAGTCCCTTGGAGTGCTAGGCGATCCAACCAATCCATTCTGAAGGAGATCAGTCCTGCCATTTCTTTGGAAGGAATGATGCTAAAGCTGAAACTCCAGTACTTTGGCCATCTCATGCGAAGAGTTGACTCATTGGAAAAGACTCTGATGCTGGGAGGGATTGGGGGCAGGAGGAGAAAGGGATAACAGAGGATGAGATGGCTGGATGGCATCACTTACTCGATGGGCGTGAGTGTGAGTGAACTCCAGGAGTTGGTGATGGACAGGGAGGCCTGGCCTGCTGTTATTCATGGGGTCGCAAAGAGTCGGACACGACTGAGCGACTGAAGGATCTGTAGTGAGATGCCCTCCTTTATTACTTATATTGTTAATTTATGGATTTCTTTTTTCTGTTTCCTTGGTCTGTCCTCCTAGATATTTATCAGTCTTTTCAAGAAACCAAATTTGGTTTTTCAATTGATATGTGTTCTTATCTTATTTTTCCTTACATTTTAAAAAACTTCTTAAGGTAGAAATTGGGCTTGCCTGTTAGTTTAGCTGGTAAAGAAGCCGCCTGTAATACAGGAGACCTAGATTCAATTCCTGGGTTGGGAAAAGCCCCTGGAGATGGAAATGGCTACCCACTCCAGTATTCTGTCCTGAAGAATTCCATGGACAGTGGAGCCTGCTGGGCTACGGTCCACAGGGTCACAAAGAGTCAGACAGAACTGAGCAACTTTCATTTTCAAAGTAGCAATCTTTTTTTTTTTTTTTTACCCAGAAAGTGAAGGTTTTTTTTAAATTTATTTTTTAATTTTTTTTAATCTCAGGTGTACATGAGTTCCCAATCTTGAACCACTCCCCCCACCTCCCACTACACATCAGCTCTCTGTATCATCCCCGTGCACCAGTCCCAAGCATCCTGCATCAAGGTAGCAATCTTTTACTGTTTTATAAACTTTTCTCTTTTCCAGTATAAGCATTTAAAGCTGTAAATACTCTTTCATACTGCATTAGCTCTATATCACAAAATGTGACATTCTGTGCTCTCATGATCATTCCATTTTTAATAATTTCTAATTTCTCTTGTGATTTCTTCTTTGACCTAAGAGCTATGTAGTAGTTTGTGGTTTAATTTGCAAGTCTCTGGGACTTAGCTTAATACCTCAATATTATTGAAGTATAATTAAAATCTGTTGTTTCTGTCTTCTGGCCCTAACTTGTTGAATGTACTTTTACACATTGTAAAGGAATGTGATTCTATTATTTTAGGGTTTGGTATTATATTGGTTCAGTGGTAAAGAATCTGCCTGCCAATGCAGGGAGCGCAGGTTTGGTCTCTGGGTTGGGAAGATCTGCTGGAGAAGGCAACCCACTACGGTATTCTTGCCTAGAGACCCCCATGGACTGTAGCCGGGTGGGCCACAGTCAGTGGGACAGAGATGGACATAACTGAGCACAGATGCACACACAAATGGTAATTAGGGTAGGTGACTGTAAGTGTTGTTCAGTTTTTCTCTACTCCTACTATTTTTGCACTATCTCCTTGTACTATCAACTACTGAGAACATAATGTTGAAATTTTCAACTGTATTTGTGAATTTGTCTATTTGTCCCTATGGTTCTATAAATTTATGCTTCACGTGATCAATGCTCTGTTATTAGGAACATAGACATTTATGATTACAGTACCTCCTGGTGAACTGGAACCGATCATTTATGCATTATAGAATATCTGCCATGTCATTAAGGTTCTATTGCTTTTTTGCAGTCTTTTATTCTCTCTGTTCTTCATATTAAATAATTTCTAGAACTCTATTTTCAAATTTACTGCTCTTTTCTGACCCCTTGAATGCACTGTTAGGACTAGAGAGTGATTTTTTTTTAAGTTTTGAAGTTTTAAATATTTTCAATCCTAGAATTTTCATTTGATTACTTCTTATAGTTTCCAGTTCTCTGCTGAGATTTTCCTTCTGTTCATTCATTATGAATATATTTCCCTCTAGTCCTTAAGCATATTTATAATAGTTGCTTAAAAGGCTTTGTCAGTTAATTCAAACATCTAGGTCATCTTGGGTTTATTATAATGACTGACTTCTTACTGTGCACCCCTAGTTCATGTTTATTTCAATCTCTAGTAGTTATTTTATCATTGTAAATGATATGCAACAGGGGGTCTGGATTCCATGATCTTCCCTTCAGTCCAGTTCAGTTACTCAGTCATGTCCGACTCTTTCAAACCCCATAAACAGCAGCACGCCAGGCTTACCTGTCCATCAACTACCAGAGTCCACCCAAACCCATGTCAATTGAGTCGGTGATGCCATCCAACCATCTCATCCTCTGTTGTCCCCTTCTCCTCCTGCCCTCAATCTTTCCCAGCATCAGAGTCTTTTCCAATGAGTCAGCTCTTTGCATCAGGTAGCCAAAGTACTGGAGTTTCAGCTTCAACATCAGTCCTTCCAATGAACACCCAGGACCAATCTCCTTGCAGTCCAAGGGACTCTCAAGAGTCTTCTCCAACAACACAGTTCAAAAGCATTAATTCTTTGGCGCTCATCTTTCTTTATAGTCCAACTCTCACATCCATACATGACTACTGGAAAAACCATAACCTTGACTAGATGGATCTTTGTTGGCAAAGTAATGTCTCTGCTTTTGAATATGCTGTCTAGGTTGGTCATAACTTTTCTTCCAAGGAGTAAGCGTCTTTTAATTTCATGGCTGCAATCACCATATGCAGTGACTTCAGAGCCCAGAAAAATAAAGTCAGCCACTGTTTCCACTGTTTCCCCATCTATTTCCCATGAAGTGATGGGACCAGATGCCATGATCTTCATTTTCTGAATGTTGAGCTTTGAGTCAACTTTTTCACTCTCCTCTTTCACTTTCATCAAGAGGCTTNAAGCATCAATTCTTTGGTGCTCAGCCCTCTTCACAGTCCAACTCTCACATCCATACATGACCATAGGAAAAACCATACCCTTGACTAGATGGACCTTAGTCGGCAAAGTAATGTCTCTGCTTTTGAATATACTATCTAGGTTGGTCATAACTTTTCTTCCAAGGAGTAAGCGTCTTTTAATTTCATGGCTGCAGCCACCATCTGCAGTGATTTTGGAGTCCAAAAAAATAAAGTCTGACACTGTTTCCACTGTTGCCCCATCTATTTCCCATGAAGTGATGGGACCAGATGCCATGATCTTTGTTTTCTGAATGTTGAGCTTTAAGCCAAAAAAATGAAGGGATGGAGCCAAAGCAAAAACAATACCCAGCTGTGGATGTGACTGGGGATAGAAGCTGTAAAGAGCAATATTGCATAGGAACCTGGAATGTCAGGTCCATGAATCAAGGCAAATTGGAGGTGGTCAAACAAGAGATGGCAAGAGTGAATGCTGCTAGGAATCAGCGAATTAAAATGGACTGGAATGGGTGAATTTAACTCAGATGACCATTATATCTACTATTGCGCGCAGGAATCCCTCAGAAGAAATGGAGTAGCCATCATGGTCAACAAAAGAGTCCAAAATGCAGTACTTGGATGCAATCTCAAAAACGACAGAATGATCTGTTCGTTTCCAAGGCAAACCATCAATATCACAGTTACCCAAGTCTATGCCCCAACCAGTAATGCTGAAGAAGCTGAACGGTTTTATGAAGACCTACAAGACCTTTTAGAACTAACACCCCCCCAAAAATATATAATACTGTAAGAGTCAGTTATACTTCTATAAAAAATCACTAGTGGTACATGACTGAAAAGACAAAAGCAGTTTTTCATCTTTGTTTCTTTCTGTGTCAATTCTTTCTATCCATGTGTGACCCTGTCTTTTATAACCACCACCATCCCTTAAGGCAAAAATGTCCATAAAGTTCTTTTGTAAATTACTTGCTATTTAAAAATCGTGTTATCTTTTCTTCTTCCCTCCTGCTCACACCCTCTTCTTGCTCTCCTGTCTCTTTCCTTTCACATTTGCTATTCTATTTTGCTCTTGCATCTCCTTCCAAGGAAAAGAGCACAGCCACTAGACTGTAAACAGTCCTGAAGCAGTAAATGTGGTATGCATCTGAATCAACCAACTGGGAGAAAGGCTGAAAGTCTCAATTTAGTGCCTGGAAATTTGATCTGAGGCAATTAACAAATGCTGAGCTGGAGACAGAGTGCCTAGAAGACTCCTAGAGAGATAACTTTATATCCTCATAACCTCTGGTTATGGTTTCCCCCAGCTCTCAGTGGAAATGTGAGCTCCTCAATGTGCATGTATCACAGTTAATAATATTTAGTGATTTGATATGTTTACTGAAAATTTGTATCTGTAATGTTAACAAGCTTGAGGAAAACAATTCCTTTATTCCCCTCCTCCAAATCTGGAACCAAATGAGAACCAGACAGGAGGAGATAAATGGAGTTCAAAATATCAGTGCTAGTACCATAACAGTTAAATTAAGCACCTTAACTTGGATCTCCTGCCAGACGGACTTAACAAATCTCTCCCCTGCAGTGAAAAAATATATTCAATCATAGACAGTGATGAGACAACCAAAGGTCTCTCCTGATTGCTCTTGTTAGGAAAGCTATGAGTATAATGCTAACTGAAAAAAAAAATTGGTTTAAATAAAAATTAATGAAAAGATAGGCTAACTTGGAAATACAGCCTTTAAGTAGTCTAATCCAGGATTTTTCACTCCTTCTCCAAAATTCACCTACCAAACAGTTTTCCTTACTAACTTAATGCATAATAAGTGAGGAAGTCCAGAGAGAGGCCAGTAAATTTACTCTAGCGAAAGCTCTTGGGCATGGAAAATGAGGCAAGGAGAAATGGAATTACAGGAATGGTATCATAGGAACACAACAATTCTAAATCTAAATTCTAAATTTTGGGAGTAGAACAAACCTGGACAATACATAAAATTTAATGTTTACTAAAATTTCTTTATCGTCAAATAGAAAATTTAAAAACCTTAGTTTTGCTTCTGGTCATGATGGAAAAACTGGAAATATACTTGCCTTCTTCCCATAAATAACTCAAGAAATGATTAAAATATATCAAAACACTGTTTTCAGACACTGGTCAACAATAGGCAGTATAGGACTGTCATGTCTGGGAAAAGGGAAAATAACAAGGTACCTTTACAACTGGGCCCTGGTTTCTTTTCTAGAATTACTTTCAACATCATTATGTAGGAAGTGGGGCACTGAGTTAAAGAGACAAAAGTCAAACTGCAGAGAGACTGAGGAGACTAAAATTTGTGGAAAAGGAAGAATAAAGAAAGAACTCCAGAAATCTGTATAAGTTTTTGTCAAGGTGGTTGCAAAGAACTGGCTGTGCAGATGAAGAGTGAAGCTCCACAAGACTAGGCAGAGAACATGAACAATTCTCAGAGTATACAGTGAGGAGACGTCCAAGTTACAGAAAGACTATGAAGAGTCCTCCTCATACTTCCACAGACCAAAAAAGTCAAACTTTCATAAAAGAGTTAAATTAGCTTTAAAGTAAAGACACGGGGCTTCCCAGGTGTTGCACTGGTAAAGAATCTGTTGGCCAATGCAGGAGACATAGGTTCAATCCTAGGGCTGGGAAGATCCCCCAGAGTAGGAAATGGCAATCCACTCCAGTATTCTTGCCTGGAGAATTCCATAAGCAGAGAAGCCTGGTGGGCTACAGTCCACGGGGTCACACATAGTCAGATGCGACTGAGCAACTAAGCACACACACACACAAAGACAACTTTACACTCACTCTAACAAAAAAAAATGAAAGCCCTGAATGATCAAACTGATTTCATAAGTAACTTGACTGCACGGCCCAAAATGTCCACTACTCTTTAAAGAAAACAAAATCTAGCACTTAACTATGTCAAATTAATAATGCTGAATATTCAATTAAAAATTACTAACCAGTAGTTGAATCAATTAATATAAAGACACAGAAAGGACCTTCGTGATACAATTACCAGGTAAAAATTTTAATGCAGTTGTTTTTAAGAATTTTAAGAAAATATAAACAAAAAGTGATATTAAATCAAACTGTAGTTAATCTATACTGGAATCCTCCTGAGTAAAATGGTACACACAAATGGTACGTATAACAAGTTAGATGAATCTTGACCTCATTATGCTTAAAGAAGTCAAGCACAAATAAAGTATCTTACGTGTGTCTATCTGTATGAAGTGCTAGAATGCAGAAGCAAATCTACAGCTATAGTTCTCAAATCGGCTAAGTTTTGCTCCCTGTACTTCACTAATGTCTACAGACATTCCTGGCTGGGAGGGGTGGGTGCAAATAGAGACTTCTATGGGTATCTAGTGAACAGACATCATGAAAGCTGCTTAAAAAAAAAAAAATCGTACAATGCACAGGACAGTTCTCTTTGGCAATAAGCACTTTTTACCCAACCCACTTACTACTTGCTACTACTGAGGAAAATAGGAAACATCAAGTTTAATGTTTACAAAATTCAATTACAACTGCTAATAGCTCATATCTAAATCCTGAAATTCTTTGTTATGGTAAGTACTATAATCTTTTCATACTTGATGATATTGTATAATTGGTTTCTCAAAAGATTACTATATAGAAGGAAAGATTATACTTATCACAAAGAAAAAATCTAAAAGAATCTCCATTTCAAGGACAAGAAAAATGTAAGCTCAATATAAATGCAAAGAAAATCTATGCAAAAAACTTTTAATACTTCTTTCTGAGTGCCCGTTTTATACAGAATATCATAAACAGCTGCTATAAAAGAAACAAAATAAATGGAAGATTTTAATAAATTAACTACAACAGATTCCTAGGCTTAATTTGGAAAGTCACCCGTCTTTTAGACCGAATCTTATTTGTGAAACATTTGCTTCCAATTTGTGTTTCTGCTTTTCTTCTTCCATGTAGATTAATACAGTTATGCCACTTTACTCTTAATATTTACAATATTTAAGGAAAGCCTCTGGCGTAGTCTCCAAGAAGTAACTGAAAAGATGCTTAAATTCTCTACATTAGTTCTCCCTACATTTCTAAACGTGAGAGTATCCAAATTATAACACTGTCTTTATTTGGTTTGAACTGTGAGTTCTTAAACATATGATATCTATATTTTATACTGATAATACTTCATTTTAGAATTATCATATCACTTTTCATTTTAATATGTGATAATTAAGCAGGTACTGTAGGAGATATCAGTGAAGAGTTTTTTTAAAAATGAGCAATTAGTTCTCCCTTATCACTTGCACCTAAACTAGCAGGTGATTTATTTCTGCTAGTTGCCAGTGATGTTTGTTTCAACCATGCAAGAAGTACATGAAGAGTATTACCATTCAAAAGAAAACATTTATTCTGATTTTTAAACTAAGTATCTCAACAACTACAGTTCAAGATTTATGACATTGGAAAGGAACCATAATCATATTTTCCTATTCTCTCAGTTAACAGGATGATGCCAAACAAAAGCCATTTACCTTTTATCTGCAGAAAATAAATTTTAATTCCAAAGGAAGAAACAATACAGAAAGAAAAAAAAAATGAGAAAGTACCTAACTTGACACAAAACCCTAGATAAATATTTGATAAAAAAGAATTCATCACCAAAAATATTTATAGACTAACGATATGTGCAAGACATAATACAAAGATTTTCAAAATCAGAAAAACAATACCTGTCGTCATGCTGCATTACATTTTATGTCGTACATATCATTTTTCAAAGCACTTTTTTTTTCTCATGGGATTCTATTTTTGGTTGATTAGAGGAAGAGCGGTAATCCTAAATCTTACATAATTTATCAGACTAGGAATAAAAGCAATCCAACCCACTCATTTGTTAATTTGGCAATTTTCATTCTTTTATTAAACTGTAGTTGTTATTATAAGTCATCCCATTCTCCTTTTTCTCTTAGGCTCATTTTTACTTCAGAACGTTCATAAGTTTACTTGCATCAGGAGTTACTAATTTGTTTGAGGCTTTCAATGAATAGCCATTTGAATTTCTAAGATAAAATAAAACCAATCACTGCCAGCGGCCTGGCCATCAATGACCTTGTGAATCAATGCTGTGCTTCTGCTGGCCCTGTTAGGTATATGAGAGACATAAAGGCAATGACAAAACAACATACTTTCTACTTTGAAGATATCAGTGCCAACAAAGTAAATGTATTTCTGAGTGATTTCTTGATAAAGATGAAAATCCTACAGTAATAAGGTAGATAGGATATAGGCATGAATTAGATTGCTGTTTTTTATAATTCAGCCTGAATAAACTTTAAAAAATAAAGTGAATGGAAGATGCTAGAAACAGAAGTAAGAAGAGCTTATTTCTCATTTTATTAAGTTATGTCTTACCAGTGAACAGAGTGTGCTAGCCAACTCAAGGCATTTTTATTTCTCAGTATGGAAGTACTGAATTTCCCTTCCTCCTAAAAGAAAGAAGTCCCCATCCTGAACACAACAAAATGGTACACTGAAGAGCACACTCACTGATTAGTGGAGTAATTAATAACTCCTGGGAAACCTATTTTAGCTTCAGTTCAGTTCAGTCACTCAGTCTTGTCCAATTCTTTGCGATCCCATGAATCACAGCACACCAGGCCTCCCTGTCCATCACCAACTCCAAGAGTACACCCAAGCTCATGTTCATCCAGTCGGTGATGCCATCCAGCTANAATTAATAACTCCTGGGAAACCTATTTTAGCTTCAGTTCAGTTCAGTCACTCAGTCTTGTCCAATTCTTTGCGATCCCATGAATCACAGCACACCAGGCCTCCCTGTCCATCACCAACTCCAAGAGTACACCCAAGCTCATGTTCATCCAGTCGGTGATGCCATCCAGCTATCTCATCCTCCGTTGTCCCCTTCTCTTCCTGCCCCCAACCCCTCTCAGCATCAGGGTCTTTTCCAATGAGTCAGCTCTTTGCGTGAGGTGGCCAAAGTATTGGAGTTTCAGCCTCAGCATCAGTCCTTCCAAAGAACACCCAGGACTGGTCTNCTCTTGCTTTTTCCATGATCCAGCGGATGTTGGCAATTTGATCTCTGGTTCCTCTGCCTTTTTTAAAACCAGCTTGAACATCTGGAAGTTCACGGTTCATGTACTGCTGAAGCCTGGCTTGGAGAATGTTGAGCATTACTTTACTAGCATGTGAGATGAGTGCAATTGTCCGCTGGTTTGAGCATTCTTTGGCATTGCCTTTGTGTGGGACTGGAATGAAAACTGACCTTTTCCTTAGGTGTCTCAGTCTTTCTGTTTTATATAGGAAAGGGATTATGAGTTAATCTCTAGCAGTTCACTGACATGCTAACTGGCATTTGGTTTTAACCACTCCGCAACTCTTTCTCCAACTCTCCTTCCCTCTTTCTTATCTTCTACACAGGAACGATAAGTTACTGTACTGACACATTTCTTCCTACTTTTCTCAACTCTCAGATAACAGAGAGATGATATTTTGGAAGACAAATTTTCATGTTAGTTGATATATGATTATCGACATATGTGACATACGTACATAAATAATACTTATCNCTCCGCAACTCTTTCTCCAACTCTCCTTCCCTCTTTCTTATCTTCTACACAGGAACGATAAGTTACTGTACTGACACATTTCTTCCTACTTTTCTCAACTCTCAGATAACAGAGAGATGATATTTTGGAAGACAAATTTTCATGTTAGTTGATATATGATTATCGACATATGTGACATACGTACATAAATAATACTTATCGTTTTTTAAAGGCTTTTACATTTTAATATGGTGACCCTAAAAATGTGTACAAAGAAAAGTAACTGAACCAAATGGTGCCTCAAGATTCTTATTTACAGATGAAAATAAATCATCTAATAGCTAACACTGATGCCAAGGAACTAACAAGAGGCAATTTAACAGATGAGGAAATGCTAACTGTAGCAAGAAGGATAAATCTAAAAGTTGAGAGACAAATTAAGTGAATGTCAGCATGTGCACACAACTAAAGTGATTTTTTTCCACAACAATGAAATGATATCTCAGAATACTGCACTGCAAATGACTAAAACAACACCTATCAGAATCAGTGAATCATTACCTGCAAATTGAAAAAGCAAAATGGCAAGTATATGAACTCTTGCCTTTAAAACAGCTATTTGTATCTTAAAGTATTATTGGCTTAAACAGCTCAAATGCATAATTACTAGCTTAAATGCATAATTTATGTTCAACTTATAGAACAGTGCTTAACGAGAAACATGACTTTCAATTTAGTTTTGTGTCTGCTAGAAATATGTCTGGCTCCATTATTCTCACAGAGGTTACAGGGACATCATCAGTATACTCCCTTAGGTACTATGGAAATTTGGACATGCTTCTGACCTCCTCTCCCATTTTCTGCTGTTCTTCTGTAAGTATAGGGTCAGTGAAACATCTGAAATATCAGAATGACATAGGAATGATTCATATTTGACTCAAAATGTATCTATGTAAAATCCCTTCCCGTGGTACCTCTTGGGCTATCCACTGACTGGCTAGATCATTCTGTCCTGCTTAACAGAATCACAGTAATGTCAGGACCACCATTAGTAGGAAGTATTAAGTATTGCTGTAAAATTGAGAATAATGTCTTATCCAAACACTTGGGTTCTAGGCACTAACAGAAAGGTAACTAGAAGTTGCTGCCCAGTATGGTGGGAAAATATGAAATTAAATAAAGAGACCTGAAATTGTATTAAACTAAAATAGGACATGTGACAGAAATTGGGCCTTGTAGATTATAGAGAAGTCATTAGAGGGTTTCAGTTACAGGAGTAAAAATAATACAACCACATTTCAATAGCATTACTCTTGCTGCTGTGTTAACAAACTGAACAGGTTACTAAAACAGTACAGTGAGAGATGAGAGTGAGTAGTGGATGAGTGAAAAGTGGTTTTGTTTGAGGTATGGAGAATCAAGAGCATTTGCAACAGAAATGGCTCAGCCAGTAAAGAGTCTGCCTGCAATGTGGGAGACCTGAGTTTGATCCTGGGTTAGGAAGATCCCCTGCAGAAAGAAATGACAACCCATTCCAGTATTCTTGGAAATAGTCCGTGGATATTTTGGAAATTTCCATGGATGGAGGATTTTGGATATTCCCATGGATGGAAATATCCCGTGAATATTCTGGAAAATCCCATGGATGGAGGATCCTGGAGGGCTACAGTCCATGAGGTTGCAAAGAGTCAGACACGACTGAGCGATTTCACTCACTCACAGATGCAGGTTATGAAGAGAAAAAGAGTCAAAAAAAGTCTTCAACTTTATTGCCTAAAGAAATGGAAGCACAAAGTTGTCTTTTCTTACCTGATGGGTCAGAGGGTAAAGCGTCTGCCTGCAGTGCGGGAGACCCAGGTTCGATCCCTAAGTCAGGAAGATCCCCTGGAGAAGGAAATGGTCAATCCACTCCAGTACTCTTGCCTGGAAAATCCCATGGGCAGAGGAGCCTGATAGGCTATAGTCCATGGGGTTGCAAAGAGTTGGACACGACTGAGTGACTTCACTTACTTACTTACTTACCAAAGGAATAGATTTTGAAAGAGTATCAGAAGTTTATCTCAGAGTTGTTAAATTTGATATATTTACTAACCACCCTAGCAAAGGTATCAAGTAAACAGACATGAGTACAGCGTCAACTAGAGACACAGGTTAAAGATATAAATCTGTGTATATTAGACAGTATTTTAGTCATAAGACTAGATGAAATCCCCAAAAGAATATGCTCACTCACAAAAAAATGACAACTGAGAACTGAGGGGTACTCCAAAGTTTAGAGTTTGGAGAGACCTGAAAGATCTGACAAAGATGAAGAATTTGCCAGAAATTCAAGGGGGTGGGGGGAATAATCAGATAATATACTTTCTAAAAGCCAAATAAGAAAATGTTTCAAAAAGCAGAGGCATCAAACACGTTAAGTGGTAATGCTAAGTGTAACAGGATGAGTACTGAGATCTGACCCATTGATTTAACCCTGGTAGAATGACAGGGGTGAAAGCCTGATAAGCTTTCAAGTGAACACAGAAAGAGAATAACTACAATACTGCTGCTACTGCTAAATTGTTTCAGTCATGTCCAACTCTGTGCGACCTCAGAGATGGCAGCCCACCAGGTGCCCCATCCCTGGGATTCTCCAGGCAAGTACACTGGAGTGGGTTGTCACTGCCTTCTCCAAGGCATGAAAGTGAAAAGTGAAAGTGAAGTCGCTCAGTCGTGTCCAGCTCCTAGCGACCCATGGACTGCAGCCTACCAGGCAAGAGTACTGGAGTGGAGTACCACTGAAACTACAATATTAAGATCAGACAATTCCTTGAAGGAATTTTGCAGTGGGAGGACAGAATGGAATTGTAGAGAGGGGAAAGCAAGTTCAAAAGAAGATATTTTAAATATGGAAAAATTAATAGCATGCTGGTTGGCTTATGGAAAAGCTACAGTGGAGAGCTCTACCAAGCTCCCATCCCATAATCCCATAATCCCATGAAAAAACAATAAGGAAAAAGGAAGAACTGTTAGAAGCAATATCTTTGCTGAGAAAGAGGATGGAATGCATTGCACAACTGAAGAACCTGGCCTGTTTAAGTAATATTTGCAGTTTCATTCATAGTAATGCAAAACCTAAATTGGTACAGATGTAGCTGAGTCAGCCAATATGTATATGGAAGGGGATAGCTTCTACTTCCTCAGTTTGGAGACGGGAGGAAGGAAAACAGTTATCTGACAGGAAAGATTGGGAAGAGGTGAGGAAGGGTCGATTAATGAGAAGATTTGAAAATAAGTCATCTAGGAGACCAGGAGAGTACACTGAACTGGGGACACACCGTGTGGCTGCCTGGAAGCACTACTGGCTCACTAGAGGTTAATAACCATTCTGCAAGTGATCTTCTGGGATAGATAGAGAAGCTATTATTACTCCCTTTTCTAGATCACTTATAAGAGTAGAACAGGGAATAAAGTTATACTCCTCTGAGCTTCTCAGGGAACTATCAACTTACTCTTACTTTCTGATTTATCTGCCTTGGTCAGTTTCAAATAAAGCATATTTTTTATCAAACTACTTTGAAGAAACAAATTATCTAATATGGCAGTCAAAAATAAGATTGATAAGGAGTCAATTTGCTGTTTAAAAGAAAAGATATATTTGTTTCCAAGTGAAACTTAGCAAAGTAGCAATGTTATTTCCAGACAAGGAAAAGGGTTGAAGGGTTGGGGCATGGAGAACAGACCATGTCTTAACACCTCATCTTATCTCCAGCGCTTAGTGAAGTAACTGATAATCAGCACTCATAAAACATGCTGAATAAAGGAATGAGTAGATGAATAAACCATGAAACCTAAAGAAAGAATGTCAGAATACTTAAGACTGGCTAAAAGACTGAAAGTAGCATAGAAAAACATGAGTAAAGATTGGGTTCACTGAGAGATGCAAGTCAGTGTGAAGAGTTCAAAATGATATTCTTTCAAGGGTCTCTTCTTAAAAAATACTTCATCTTAACCCCACATCTCTGAATTAGGTCAAATAAAAAAACACACAGGCAAAACTGTAAAAGACAATATTAAAAGCTTTTAAAATTCCCTCGTGTTCTCTTTCCCTAACCTCTAGATAGAGAGAAAAAAAAATAGAACACTGGATAGAAATAAAAATATTTATCAGTTGATGGCCTCTATTAATTGATTTAAGGTAAGTAACCATAGGGAAAGGCAAATGGCTTTATGAAAGAAGAAAAATGTCTTACTTGTCAATAATAACTGCGGAATCTAACCCAGTGAAATCAATTATATACATTATTTTTTTCCAATGCAAGTTTGATGGTAATGCAAAGATCATGTTGATATCAAGAGTTAACTTCTCAAATTAATGGTTTAATACCTTCATATTTCATCTTAGAGTTCTCAAGTCTAAAAACTGCTTTTTTTTTAATTGCTCTTATGATAAGGTCTAAATACCTGAACTTGAGGTACCTAGGCCTTATGATTAAACTTGGCTTATCTGTCTAAGTCTTATCTCTGGTCACGCTTGTACTCATATATCATATCTCACACATCCTTGAATTACTTATACTTCTTAATTCAATTTTCTTTTAGTCTCACTGCTGGTTCCTGTCAAAAATGCTCTTTAAATACTCAGAAAATACCTACTTCATGTCTTACATTAAACTTAATGTTCTTTGGAAGAGCATCTGGCTTTATGAACTATCCTAGCACGCTAGATTTTCTACTTAGTTCCTATCACACTGTCAGTTCAGTCAGTTCAGTTGTTCAGTCATGTCCGACTCTGCGACCCATGAATCACAGCACGCCAGGCCTCCCTGTCCATCACCAACTCCCAGAGTTCNCAATTTGTAAATCCTCTCCGTGATCTTGTTCCCAAGGGCCATAATGACTAAATTGGGTGATAGAATGAGATCCTTGGTAGTTTGTCACTTTAATGGGAGACATATCCTGACTTTGCAGTGACTTGGAAGTCTTCCTTAAAGCACAGAACACATCTTGGGGATGGGAGCTTGTTTGCACGGAATGTTTAAAATTCCGGTGGGTGCCAAAGAAATGCTCAGTGGAGGGACTGCCTGATTTCGAAATAACCAACCTGCTTGCCTCACTGGTAAGTCTTTTAATTTTTAGCACCAGTCTCCACTGCTTTTTGTGGAGCCCATCGTTAAGCAGCGAGAGGCTCAGAATCCTCACCTGTAAAACTGGGATCATTTGTACTGAAGAATTTATTTACAGGGAAACAGTGGGGAAACAGACATAGAGAATAGACTTAGGACATGGAAAGAGGGGAGGAGAGGGTGCGATGTATGGAAAGAGTAACATGGAAACTTACATTATCATATGTAAAATAGAGAGCCAACGGGAATTGGCTGTATGGCTCAGGAAACTCAAACAGGGGCTCTCTATCAACCTAGAGGGGTGGGATGGGGAGGGCAATGGGAGGAAGGTTCAAAGAGGGGGATATATGTATACCTATGGCTTATCCATATTGAGGTTTAACAGAAAACAAAATTCTATAAAGCAGTTACCCTTCAATAAAAAAATAAATAAAAAATTGGGATCTTCTGATGAACCGCTGAGTGGTTTTGAAAACTGAGTAACATCTGTGAAGTGACTAAGAACCGAGTCTGCTCTTAGTACACACCAGCCTCTCTTATCTCTTACCATGGAAGACTTTTCTTATTCCCTAGCATTTAGAAACACGGGTTTATAGTATTTTTAAGTTACAGTAGTTCATATTTATTAATAATGAATCCATAGTGTATTGCGGGTACCATAGATTGAATTCTTGTTGATTTCTAAACTGATATTATCTAGCTGTTGGGATTTTCCCATATGGCTTAGGACACTGTTGAAGCAAATCTGCAATTATTTAATGAATGAACATTATTATTTTACTTGTACAGTCCTCAGTACTAAGTACGAGAATGAAGTTCTCTATATAAATTATATCCTTTACTCCTTACAGTGAAGATGCTGAAGCACCCAGAAAGGTCAAGTAATTTGTTCAAGGCCAGATTGGAGGGTTCTGAGTGCTCCTCTTGCCCTTTAGTATGTGTTAAATCACTGAGAAGCAGCTCCTTCGGAGTGGCAGACGTCAGTGCTTTGNTTCTCTATATAAATTATATCCTTTACTCCTTACAGTGAAGATGCTGAAGCACCCAGAAAGGTCAAGTAATTTGTTCAAGGCCAGATTGGAGGGTTCTGAGTGCTCCTCTTGCCCTTTAGTATGTGTTAAATCACTGAGAAGCAGCTCCTTCGGAGTGGCAGACGTCAGTGCTTTGTGGATGGCTTTCAGTCTGGGTTGGAATCATGTCCCTGACGGTGTCATTCCGTAGTTACAAGGACTCATGCTCGGTGTTAGGTGTAGAGCTAGCACAGCTCACTCATGAGCACGGCACTTTACTTATGTTCCTGCTGGGCCCTTCCTGTAGTCTGTCCTCTCTCTAGTTCTTAGTGGCCTTGGAGAAGCAGTATAGCTAGTGGTTAAGAGCGTTTCATGAGAAACACTGGACTGGAAGGAACACAAGCTGGAATCAAGATTGCTGGGAGAAATATCAGTGACTCAGATATGCAGATGACACCACCCTTATGGCAGAAAGTGAAGAGGAACTAAAGAGCCTCTTGATGANATGGTTGGATGGCATCACCAACTCAATGGACATGAGTCTGAGTAAACTCCGGGAGTTGGTGATGGACAGGCAGGCCTGGCGTGCTGCAGTCCATGAGGTGGCAGAGTCAGACACGACTGAGCGACTGAACCGAACTGAAGACTCCTCATTCCAGTATCTTCCAGGGCACCAAATGATTCAATGGTTTCCATTTGAAAAGCAGCACTACTATTTCTTCTTGTACTACAAACACTTTCTTAGCCAATAGATATAGAAATGCCTTTGCCTGCTGAGTGACACTCTGGAGAAGGAAATGGCAACCCACCCACTCCAGTGTTCTTGCCTGGAGAATCCCAGGGACCGAGGAGCCTAGTGGGCTGCCATCTATGGGGTCGCACAGAGTCGGACACGACTGAAGCGACTTAGCAGCAGCAGCAGCAGCAGCTGAGTGACGCAGACACTGCCATAGAATTAAATGTTTATTTACCAGAGACACCCAAAGGGTGGAAAATTCACAAGATAGTTAAGAAACACATGTATCTTTTCCACATTCCTTCCTTTTCTCTTTAAGTCATAGAACTGCTAGGCTTTGTTTCTCTTTCTCTCTCTCTTTTTGGAAATAATTTCATGTGTAGAGAAAAGTTGTNACGCAGACACTGCCATAGAATTAAATGTTTATTTACCAGAGACACCCAAAGGGTGGAAAATTCACAAGATAGTTAAGAAACACATGTATCTTTTCCACATTCCTTCCTTTTCTCTTTAAGTCATAGAACTGCTAGGCTTTGTTTCTCTTTCTCTCTCTCTTTTTGGAAATAATTTCATGTGTAGAGAAAAGTTGTAGAATAATAATAATATCGAGAATGCCATGTACTCTTTACCCAAATATTCACCTACTATTAACATTTCACACATAGAATCCTTCAATCTCGGTCTCTCTACAGATACGTACATTCACTCAACATTGTTTTGTTTCTGCACCACTTGGAAGAAAGTTCCATATATCATTGAGCTAAATACTTTAGAATTTATTTCTTAATAGGCATATTCTTATATAACCATAATGTTAGTATCAATCTTAGTAAACTTAACATTGATACAATACTTTAATTGACAACCATCTTGTTAACCCAATAATGTGCTATACAGCATTTCTTTCTCCAATTCAGGATCCAGTCCAGGGTAAGACACTGCATTTAGCTGTCATTAATCTGAGACACATAGCTCTTTTTTTATCTTTTATGATACTGACACTTCAGAAGAATATTTGTTATTGTTATTCAGTCACTCAGTTGTGTCTGACTCTTTTGTGACCCCATGGACTGCAGCATGCCAGGCTTCCCTGTCCTTCACAGTCTCCCAGAGTTTGCTCGAACTCACGTCCACTGAATCAGTGATCCCATCCAGCCATCTCATCTCTGTCACCCCCTTCTCCTTCCACCTTTAATCTTTCCCAGCATCAGGGTCTTTTGCAATGAGCTGGCTCTTCTCACATCAGGTAGCCAATATTGGAACTTCAGCTTCAGCCTCAATCCTAACGAATATTCAGGGTTGATTTCCTTTAGGATTGACTGGTTTTATCTCCTTGCTGTACAAGGGACTATACAGTCCTCCCCTTCCCTGATAGCTCAGTTGGTAAAGAATCCACCTGCAGTGCAGGAGACCCCGATTTGATTCCTGGGTTGGGAAGATCCCTTGGAGAAGGTAAAGGCTACCCACTCTAGTATTCTGGCCTGAAGAATTTCATGGACTGCATAGTCCATAGGGTCGCAGAGAGTCGGACATGACTGAGCAACTTTCACTTTCCTTTTCTTATATTAACAAAACATTTCCATTTTGACTTGTCTGACATTTCCTCATGATTTAATTAACCTTATGCACTATCACCCAGAAAACTAGAGGTGATGGTTTCTTCTCCTGCTGTCATAGCTGAAAGTATGTGAAGTCTATGTGCCCCTCCCTGGCAATATAAATTTCGCTCACTGAGCCAAAATGCTGTCCAATTTCTCCCCAGAAAAATTGGTTTTTTCCCTTATAATAAGTAATCTGTGGGGAGATGTTTTCAGACCATGCAAACATCTTGCCTTTCTCAAATTTCCCTAGATTTAGCATTCATTGGTGACCCTTGCCTGGCCTGAACTTCACCACCATGGCTACGACACGCTTATGCAGCTGATGGCAGCTAAGTCACTGGCAGATCCTCTCAGTTCTGTCAGGTTTGGTTGTATAATTGGTTAAGGTGGGCCTATGAGTTACAGCCTCAGTCCTTATACATGACCGTTAACCCCTAGACGTGGTCTTTCTGGTGTCTCAAGGGAACGGTTAAGCTGCTCAATGAAGTCTCTCCACCCTGGCTAACCCAGAACTCTCCATTTCTCTCCACACTGCATGACCCCTGCCAGGGCCGTTCTCTTTCCCACTCGGGAGAAGCTGCTCTCTACTAGGTCTCAACCTGTATGGATACGCATCTCAGCTTCTGCGTTCCCCTCTCATAGCTCCCTCCTCCCCATTAGCCTGCCATACAAACTTCAGCCTCTTCAACAGCCCTGAATTCTGGAGACCACCAGGCTGTAACAGGCTTCCGCTCCTGGTACTCAGACCAAGGAACGCACACAACAGGGATTGTGCTCCAGCAGAAAACTAGGGCAAACGTGGGTCTCGCTTCATGCAACTCTTTTCTCACGGATCAAAGTCCTGGCTGCCTGTGTTGCTGGGCCTGACAGTGACCGCCTCATGTGCCATCCAGGTCTCCAGTTTACCAGAGAAGGGCAGCTCCAGCACCGGTTGCCTCTCAATTTCTCTAGATTCCTCCAGGGCTAAGTGATGTTTGATAGGCACGAGGCTGCTCCATTGGGAAGAGTTAAGAATCAAACGCTTGGAACATATAACAAATGCTCTTTATTTAAACACTTCAGAGAAACTCTCTAATAATCTGTTTCTTAGAAATGTATGTGTTTACTTTTATTGCAGCACTGTGGCAAGAGAAACACTCTCTAGCAGTCAGGCAATTCTAAAAAAATGCAATAAAATGACAGGAAAATATCTCTACTGCTTCCAGAAAGCTGATACTTCAGATAGCCAGCTGGCTATCACTCTGACATATATTTCCATAACTCTTCTTCTAAGTGGCACAATAAAACACTATAATCTAGCCAAGGAATCAAAAAGTTAGTTGCTGTTCGTTTTTCTTCCTGTTTACGTGCATGTACTTAGGGGTGGGGGAGAAGACTCCTTTTCAGATAAGTCCTTTCCTGGCCTCCTTCCATTTCTATTCCTAACCACTGGTGAGAAAATAATCAGAAAAAAATAGTCCAAAGGAAAACTTGCAACCCTAGATACAAAGCTAATCAAAAGGAAACTGGCAACAAGAACCATATTTTCATCTCACATACTGTGAGCAAAGAGGAGTTCGCCATTCAGGAAAACGGAGAATAGGCCTTTCCCGGTACCAGCCAGCATGCATGCGTGCACATACACACACACACACACACACACACACACATTTGCACACATGTATATACACACACAGCTTTCCATACGGTGCGCCAGGCAGAATGTGGAATGACCGCCTGCTGCTTCTCGCGTATACGTTCTCCATACTGGATATGCACGTCGCGTGTGCGCGCTCAGTCGTGTCCGACTCGTTATGACCCCATGGACCGTGGCCCCCCAGGCTCCTCTGACCATGGAATTCTCCAGGCAAGCATACTGGAGTGGGTTGCCATTTCCTTCTCCAGGGGATCTTCCCCACCAGTGTTTCAGTACAGTGCATCGCCTCACACAGGGGAGGAGGCATCGTCACCTCGCAGACTTTGACTGTGAAGGAGGATATACTACCTCGGGCCATAATAAATATCAGCCAAGCTCAGAGTGACTAATGCTGGGCTCTTAATACTTCTGGGGAAAACTGAAAACAAAACCAGGAAAGAACCAAAGGTAAATGAAATCCACAGGGATGAAAAGTATGAAACCCAAAGAGAGAGTGTAACCTAGGAGAGAGAAAAATGAAGACAACTCCACACTTAACTCATTTTAAGCACTACTGAGAGCCATGGACAGCATTTTTCCATTTCCGGCAAAGACATCATACAGAAAATAATTTTAAACTTAAGTACTAAATTTTAAGCTTCAATATGAAGACTTTCCCCAAAGCCAGAATTTTCAACAAAGGAATATGTAGTTTGTACACCCATGACATGCTTGCTCGGATACGATAAACACCAAATATCCAGGGCTCTCACACTTGTACTCAGGTAGTACTGGTGTTTATGATTCTGCCTCAGAGAAGCTGTAGCAATAACAGATAATACAGCTGTCTATGAGTGCTTTACTCTAGGCTAATGGTCACTCATGTCCGAGCTGAGATGACAGCTCTGTTGCTGAGGTGGGCTTCACAGTTTCCCCTGATTCAAAGTCCTACCTCTTAACTACAGGGAGAAAAGTGAATGCTCCCCAAGTGGCTCAGAGGTCAAGGGGCCAGATGCCAGTGCAAGAGACAGAGGTTCGATCCCTGGGTCAGGAAGGTCCCCTGGAGGAAGAAATGGCACCCCACTCCAGTATTCTTGCCTGAAAAATCCCATGGACAGGGGAGCCTGGTGGGCTGCAGCCCATAAGGTCTCAAAGAGTCAGACACAACTGAGCATGCGCAATACAATGCAACACGAGACTTACTGTCTGTAAAATGGGATGGCGCCGGCTTCACAAGGCTCTTGAAAGGCTCTGTAAGTCAATCATAAAATACTTAGCCTGCGCCCACCCCACAGTAAGCGCTTAGTAACTATTTATGATTGGCAAATAATTTTAACTTTTCTGGGTCAACTTCTAATTATTCAATCTTGAATCGGAAACTAAACAGAGACCTTATTTCAATGAGGCAAATACCACTTCAGGGTGAAAAAGAACTGCTCGTGCATTCAACCACTCCAGCCAGCCACATCCATCCATTTCGTCAATAGACCTTTATGGAATGCCCACCACGTGTAGAACACTGAGGCAGACCTTGTGCAGAATACGAAGACAAAAATGACAGGGCCCATGGATATGTTCAAAGAACACCATCATCTCATTATCAGTTGCAAGCACTGAGGAATATTCACTGTATGCCTGGAACTGTTCTAAGCACCTCACGTACTGTGTGTGTGTGTGTTATCATTTAGTGGCTACATGGTGTCTGGCTCTTTTGCGACCCCATGGACTATAGCCCACCAGGCTCCTCTGTCCGTGGGATTTCCCAGGGCGGAATACTGGAGTAGGTTGCCAGATCCTTCTCCAGGGGACCTTCCCAACCCAGAGACTGGACCTGCATCTCCTGCTTGGCAGGTGGACTCTTTATCACTGAGCCAGCCTCCTGGGAAGCCCGTGTGTGTGTACTCAATTAATCCTCACAACAGCTCTTTAAAGTCGTCGTTAGTAATTGACAGTTGTTAATAGTTGATAATAATACGATTTATTACCTTCAATTATGGATGAGAATCTGAGACACAGAAATAAGTAACTTGCTCTAGCTGACATGGCTTGTAACTGACAGAGCTCGGATTTAATTCCAGGCTGTCCAATTTCAGAGCCTTGGGCTCTTCAGTTCAGTTCAGTTGAGTTCAGTCGCTCAGTCGTGTCCGACTCTTTGCNCGATGAACTGATGGGACAGGATGTCATGATCTTAGTTTTTTGAATGCTGAGGTTCACACCAGCTTTTTCATTCTCTTCTTTCACCATCATCAAGGGGCTCTTTAGTTTCTCTTTGCTTTCTGCTGTAAGTTCTAGGCCAAGTATCTTATTTAAAATTCTAAATGTTGCATCCTCCACACTTCCTGCAGCTGTTAACGAAGTGAAGTGAGGTGAAGTCACTCAGTCGTGTCGGACTCTTTGTGATCCCATGGACTGCAGCCTACCAGGCTCCTCTGTCCATGGGATTTTCTAGGCAAGACTACTAGAGTGGGCTGTCATTTTCTTCTCCAGGGCATCTTCCCACCCCAGGGATCAAACCTGGGTCTCCTGCATTGCAGACAGACGCTTTACCATCTGAGCCACCAGGGCAGCTGTTAATACTATCCTCTATATCAAAACTAGAGTATTCAGCAATATAGCCTGATCTATACTATTTTTCCAAGGCCTAGCTAGGGTGAAGCAACACTTTTTTTTTTTTTAATTACGGACACAAAAATAATGCCAGATATTGAATGTGTATCCAGCATATGTCAAACAATTCAAAGTAATGTCAAGTATGACATTTTAGTAGAAAAAAGTTTTCAAGATGTTACTATAACATTGTTTCATAATAATCAGAATTTATGACTGTGAACTAACATAATTAAGGAAAGGAAGTAAAAACTGCCTCTACAAGAGACACAAAATCAGACATTTTGTTTAATGGGTCATCTTTCTCATGCAGTCTGAATTTAAAGGTGACACAACTTAATAAAGTCAGTGCTTAACTAAAACAAAAAACTAAACAGAAACTTAGAAAGTAGTACTCTGCAAGCCATTTCCAAAAACATCATTCACAATTTTTTTTAACTATTTATGCTTTAATTGCTTTTTACTTTTATTTAAATCTACTGAATTCAAATAATGGAAAACATGAAATAAACTATNTCAGTGCTTAACTAAAACAAAAAACTAAACAGAAACTTAGAAAGTAGTACTCTGCAAGCCATTTCCAAAAACATCATTCACAATTTTTTTTAACTATTTATGCTTTAATTGCTTTTTACTTTTATTTAAATCTACTGAATTCAAATAATGGAAAACATGAAATAAACTATACCGAAATTACTGTCTTAACAGAGTATCTGTAAAGAAAGCTATTATTCTTAGTAATTTTTTTTTTTTTTACCTGTGACTTTCAGAGGTTTCTAGGGTATTTTCTTCTTGAGCATTTAGTAACATTTCAGATACTTGATACTGAGCCTCCAATAGAAGAAGAGTGTCTAGATTACAGCATACCACACTTAACAACCTATATAAAAAGGAACAATAAAAATAGATATTCTAAAATACATCCTAAAAGTTTAGAGAGTCTCTTGGTGTCTCAAACACCTATACGTGAAAACACAGACTTTGTAAGTAAAATTAGGCAGTTATTTCACATATATTTTAAATAACTGACTTCAAAAGATTTTCTTATTGAAATACTATTTAAAGACCATGGGTAATTTCTACTTTATGTTAAAAATTGATTTAAATCTAGGAATCTTCTCAACTAATAATTTAAAAATTAAGGAGTCTTCCCTGGTGACTCAGCAATAAAGAATCCACCCTGCCAAGGCAAAAGACATGACTCAATTCCTAACCTGGGAAGATTTCACATGCCAGGGAGCAACTAAGCCCATACATCACAACTACTGAGCCTGTGGGCTACAACTACCGAAGCCCACTCACTCTGAGCCCATGTTCCACAAGAAGAGAAGCCACACAAGGAGAAGCCTAGGCACAGCAACTAGAGAGCAGCCCTCATTTGCTGCAACTAGAGAAAAGCCCAAGCAGCAACGAAGACCCTGCACAGCCATGAATAAATAAATAAAACTATTTAAAAAGCCAGTGCTCTTAAAAAAATAGGGAACATCAGCAAACCTATAAAAACTACAGATTGCCATCACTTTACACCACATTAAATACAGAAGGAATGACAGAATTTTTTTCGCTATCAATATAGGAAATGTTCACCAGGTGAAATGTCAATGGTTAACTTTATAATGGTCAGATAGAGCTGACAACATCTAAACACACTGATCTATCTTAACATCACTAAACATAGAAACTACATGGCTCCTATTGTGATGCAAGAGGATGTACAGTGCACCATCTATGAAATATTCTTGCCAAGAAAACTGAACCTGAAACTAACCAATCCAAGATATCTCATTATCAGTTTATAGGAAATATAAGACTCAGAGAAGTATGTAAAAAGACACCCAAGGGAGAAAGAGTCAATCCCAAAGCTAGAATTTGGAGACTTCTGCACATTATGTATTTCTTCAGGAAAAAAAGAAAAGAAAGAGAAAGTTCACTTAAAAAAGATGGGATAAAGGAAGTTATAAATTAAAAAGAAAAATAAAACAAATGTGAAGATTCTGTTTTGATTCATGATTCAACCAAAAACTGTAGAAGTGTATTTTTGAGTAACACAGGAATCATCTCCAAGGTATGTTAAGTAAAAAAGCAGAGGCACAAAATGTGTACAGTGATAGCATTTGAACAAAAATTAAGAAACATTTAAATATACATGTAAATAAATACTTGTTTTTACATAGAATTTCTCTCCAAGAACAGAATGAAACTGGCAAGAACTGTTAGATGGGGTGGGGGTGTAATCTGACAGACTAAGAGAATAAATTTCTCACAGTACACCTTTTATAGTTTTTTGATTTTGGTGCAATCACATGCTTTTACCTATTCGATAGCATCTGCAGAAAAATATCTGATGAATGCATTTAAGAGCAATTAAATATCACTCCCCAGAACTTAGTGAAATGATCAAATGCATATAAAACAGAGAAAATCTACTATCATCAATTTAGATAATGTTTCATATTTAGTTCATATAAAAAAATTTGTGCTAGATAAAACAAACAAAAAAAAACTACTTAGACTTCTAGTTTAAAGATGGTAGTATAAATTGGTATTTCCCTTCTCTAAGTCTAAAAATAACCCCAAGAATTGAGAAGGAAAGAAAAGATTATAAAAATATTTAGCTACAAAATGAGCTGAAGGACAGTCAAGGGCACTCAAACTTGGGCAAAGATGACTAAGGGAGGAAAGAAACTAAGAAAGGACATCATGGGTGCCAAGGAAAAATAAAAAGATTAATTTCCCCCCTAAATTCATAAAAACATTTTAAAAAATCAGTATAATCAGATGAAAAACCTAATCCTCTGTTTTCAACAATGGAAACAGAATACATGAGACAGAAGCAGGAAAATCTCGTCCTATTATGGTTCCTATAATAAAACAAACAGATAGAAGGTGGCTGCTGCTGCTGCTGCTAAGTCGTTTCAGTCGTGGCCGACTCTGTGCCACCCCATAGACGGCAGCCCACCACGCTCTGCCATCCTTGGGATTCTCCAGGCAAGAATACTGGAGTGGGTTGCCATTTCCTTCTCCAATGCATGAAAGAGAAAAGTGAAAGTGAAGAAGTCGCTCAGTCGTGTCCAACTCTTAGCAACCCCATGGACTGCAGCCTACCAGGCTCCTCCGTGTATGGATTTTCCAGACAAGAGTACTGGAGTGGGGTGCCAGTGCCTTCTCCAGGTAGAAGGTGGAGTCACAGACAAATCAATTATTAGTTACTGGTTATAGGTTATAGAGACAATTATTAATAGTTAAAACTGACAGCATATTGAGATTGGCAGGGACAAACACCAAAACATACACAAATCGCAAAACTAAGGCCCATAGAAAGAGTTCAACTAATTGGGAACATGACTGTAATTTCTCTTCAACACAAGCTTCCAATAATAGCTGATGAAAAAACTCACATCCCTCCAAAAAGGAACGTTATAGGATGCATCCAAAGCTGCTCCAAGAAAAAGGACGAAATAACAGGATGAGCAGATGGCAAACACAAACACACACATACATATACACACAGAAAGCTGTCATTATAACTTGAAAACTATGACCAAATAATTGTCTGTAATTTTTAAGTTAAATAAAATGTATCAGATCAACAGGCTGTATAACTTACAGAATATTATACATCAATTATCTCTTTATTTAAAATGTTTGAGGTAAAGCAATAGTGTCCAACAAGTTCTTTGCACAAAGTAGAGCTATATAAGCACAGGGAAGAAGCAGTAAAACAGCCAGAAAAAATAAAACATGAACTGGCAGAGCCAAGGAAAGAAGCAGAAGAGACGAAAGTGTCGTAGGAATTAAAACACAACTACAAATAGCAAAAAAGGACAGATGCTGCTAAAAGCAGAATAAATGTTATAGGGAACAGAAAAGTAAGAAAAATATAATGAAAACAGAGAGTTTAAATTATTGTTTGAAGAGAAAACAGAAATAACCAAACAGGACACATCTTTAGAGATACTAGCCAATTTTTTTCCAAGAAAAAAATCACCACGAATTTAAGAATATAAAGTGACAGCATGTCCATAAGTAAACTGAAATCAGAAGAGTCAGCACTGAGACAGAGCCTAGTAAAGCTATTACACTTAGAGAAAGAAAGACCATCGGGGTATCCAGGAAGAGTCACTAAGAGAGGTGGGGCTGGGGGCAGGGAAGCAAGCTGTTCTCAGACATATCCATAGCAACATTCAACACCAGCAGGACAGTGAAACCACACTGGGAGGAGGTCTAAAATCAGATACTAACACATATTACAAAACTGTGGTCATTTGTAACCTGTAGTAATGACATGAGTAAACAAAAGAAAATACAAACAGATGCAAATATATAAAGGAATTTAAAATATGTCAGGAGCAGATAGAGTTTCCTGATAGACTGCATATTTGGAGCAAAAATAAGAAAAATACTAAGGATAACTCTATAGATGTTTTGTTAGGAAAATAATCAAGTTGTGGGAAACTAAGTAATAAGGCTTTAAGCTATAAAGATTTAGGGTGCATCTAGTAACCTTTCTACTTTCTTCAGGCTATTAAACCAGTGAACGGGTAGTGAAAATAATCTCAGCATGCTCTAGTTTATGATTTGAAAGGAGGAGTCCGTAGAATCTAGATGAACAATAAGATGATCCAAGGTGAGTTAGAGTATCTGTGAAAGCAAATGCATGCCTGGACTGAATCCTCATTAGAGAATGAGTAAATAGAAACTTTCGGAGAAGGAAATGGTAACCCTCTCCAGTGTTCTTGACTGGAGAATCCCAGGGACAGGGGAGCCTGGTAAGCTGCCGTCTATGGGGTCGCACAAAGTCGGATATGACTGAAGTGACTTAGCAGCAGCAGCAAATAGAAACTTTAACAAATGAGGTAAGACTTTTAGAATCTTACTTTTAAAATCAAATACTAGGAATAATGGAGAGTTTCACAAATTTGATCTAGCAATAAATTAAAAGAACAGCATACTGTGATCAAATATAGTTCAGTCCAGGAAGAAAAGTCTAGCTTAATGTTAAAACATCTCCTGACATAATTCATGGCATCTATATGTAATAGAAAATAATTATATAATCACCTAACCAGATGCTTAAAAGCTCCTTGATTTAAGATTTAACATTCACAGTCTATGCTATATTTTCCAAAAAATGTTAAGTAAATTTAAGAAGGGGTTATTTCTTAAAGGAGACAAATTCATTTCAATGCAAGAGCTAAAAGTATAAAGGGGTAAAGCATTTCCACTGAGGTAATAAGAAAAGCAAGTTCAGTTCAGTTCAGTTCAGTCGCTCAGTCATGTCCTTGCAACCCCATGAACTGCAGCACGCCAGGCCTCCCTGTCCATCACCATCTCCCAGAGTTCACTCAGACTCACGTCCATCGAGTCAATGGTGCCATCCAGCCATCTCATCCTCGGTCGTCCCCTTCTCCTCCTGCCCCCAATCCTTCCCAGCATCAGTCTTTTCCAATGAGTCAATTCTTCTTATGAAGTGGCCAAAGTACTGAAATTTCAGCTTCAGCATCATTCCTTCCAAAGAAAGCCCAGGGTTGATCTCCTTCAGAATGGACTGGTTGGATCTCCTTGCAGTTGAAGGGACTCTCAAGAGTCTTCTCCAACACCACAGTTCAAAAGCATCAACTGTTCAGCGCTTAGCCTTCTTCACAGTCCAACTCTCACATCCATACATGACCACAGGAAAAACCACACCCTTGACTAGACGGACATTAGTCGGCAAAGTAATGTCTCTGCTTTTGAATGTACTTTCTAGGTTGGTCACAACTTTTCTTCCAAGGAGTAAGCATCTTTCAATTTCATGGCTGCAGTCATCATCTGCAGTGATTTTGGAGCCCCAAAAAACAGTCTGACACTGTTTCCACTGTTTCCCCATCTATTTCCCATGAAGTGATGGGACCAGATGCCATGATCTTAGTTTTCTAAATGTTGAGCTTTAAGCCAACTTTTTCACTCTCCTCTTTCACTTTCATCAAGAAAAGCTCCTCTTCACTTTCTGCCATAAGCGTAGTGTCATCTGCATATCTCAGGTTATTGATATTTCTCCCGGCAATCTTGATTCTAGCTCGTGCTTCTTCCAGTCCAGCATTTCTCATGATGTACTCTGTATGTAACTTAAATAAGCAGGGTGACGATATACAGCCTTGACACACTCCTTTTCCTATTTGGAACCAGTCTGTTGTTCCATGTTCAGTTCTAACTGTTGCTTCCTGACCTCCATACAGATTTCTCAAGAGGCAGGTCAGGTGGTCTGGTATTCC
>SJYA01001354.1:502641-567022 GCA_006410615.1 Neotragus moschatus | reverse complement strand
AAATATAATGCTACAAATAAGAGGTCAGATGTGACAGGATATAGTCTATGCTAAAACTAAAATAAAGAACAAAAAGCAACAAAGTTAAAATGTATTTTTTTGAAATACAAAAATAAGAAGTAAAAAATAAAAATAAGTCAAAGTAGTAAATAGCATAAAAGTCAGAACAATGCTTACCCATTAGCAAGAAGGGAGGCAGTCATGATCAACAAATGCATAGTACTAGTAAGTTTTCTTTGTTTAGTTGACTGGGATTTTATGTAGACATTTAATTTACAATACTTTGCTAAGCTCATGCTTTATATAGTATTTATATTTTTAATATTTCATTTAAAAACTTACGTGATGCTAGAGTGGATAATGTGAAAAAGTATAGCATTTTATTCATACGAAATATAAACATATACAATATGAACAAATTAAAAATATCAAAAAAAGAATGTATACTTTAATAATCACGCATAAAGCCTTGACAACAAGTGCCATTTAATACTCAATCATGTAATCATCTAATAAACCGATCTTAATGGGTTCATTAATTACATCAGCATATCTGTATAAGCTAGCAGCTACAGTAAATATGGGGAAAAAAAAGTCACTTGTGTAAGACCATCTTAAAGCCTAACCATGACATTAAAGCTAAGTTTACAAAGTGAATTGGAATGGGCAAATTTCATATCCATTAATTTTTAAAAAGTGATCAGAAAAGCATGTCTCAAAACTTACATATTATTAGGCTTGCAAATAACAAATCGTGCAGCCTAATTTTTGTTGATTCCAACCCATATTTCCCAAAGTTAAGAAAAAAACTGCTGCTTATTTCATACATAAAGTTGGTTATATCAAGAATTATTTCAAAGAAAATCAACAATTATCCAAGATGAATCCACATTCAAGGGTAAGATAAATGTTTTAATGGTGTATTTTCAGTTTTTTATAAACAGATAAAGTAGTAATAACAAAGTTAATGTAAAGACATCAACAGTTTCACAGAAGAAATTTCAGAAGTGTCCATGTATATGTATATGTCTCTCTCAGAATAGTTAGGAGTAGATTGATTCTACCTACTCCAGACACAAACTCCCTTAGGTTGTTACTTAGGCATTATAGGCTACTTTTATCAAAATAAGAGAAGTTTCTGTACACCAAAGACAGACAGTAATCACAGACCTTAGCTGTTCATTCTCTATTTCCTACAATTCTAAACAATGTGCAAATATTACCCACATTATTATAGTCTTGCAGTTCCCAGGAACCCCAACAGTCTAGTATCCCAGGGATATAGTGTTGCTGGTTGAAGGCAGTCAGACATGAGTTTCCTTGCTTATAGCAAAGCTTTTGGAGGCATAACACAATTATTTAAAGTGGGGAAGGATCCAGCCCTTGCAGTAATTCCATGAAAGCATTTGTACAACTGTGGGGATAATCAAATCTCTTACCTTGTTTGAGTCAGGTTTATTGATGATATCTAATAACATCTTTCTCATCTTAACTCAGGCACTGAAGACTAATCCCCTATCTCTATTAGACACTTTATACAGTATTGCTCAGTGTGCATGCTTCCTGCCTTCGTGTATCTGTTCATTATATGTAACAAAAGACATAATCAAGATGAAGCCTTCTTATACGACTGAATTAACAAAATCTCTCATTGGTAAGTAAAAGTCATTTGGTTGTGTCTTTTGGATGTGATGGATCCAACACACTTGGTTGTGTGTTGGATCACTCTTTGTGATCCCATGGACTATACAGTCCATGGAATTCTCCAGGCTAGAATGCTGGAGTGGGTAGCCTTTCCCTTTTCCAGGGGATCTTCCCAACCCAGGGACTGAACTCAGGTCTCCCCCATTGCAGGCAGATTCTCTACCAGCTGAGCCACAAGGGACGCCCTCTCAGTGGTAAGATACTGGTAATATAGCTAACATGAAAAGCAAGAGCACCTTGCTTTCATTCAACATGGACAGTAACACATCCTTCATTTTATCAAAATTTAATCCTATCATCCCTCAAATTATCATGAAAAACTACTCTACTGATGATACGTTGTAAAAAGGACAGCTTGTCTTCTACATGTTCTAGCTAAGAGTAGGTGTGCCAGAGAGAGATATGCAAAAAACTCATGGCCATCTCAGTGAAGTTTCTGAGTTCTAGTGGCCTAAAATGTCAAGATATCACATGAAATATATATGATGTATTATTAAATTTTATACTGTTTACCACCAAAGAAGTGACATAATGCATGACTCTGTGAATTTTAGCAACAACCCCTCCAATATCTGGGTATGCTGCTCTGATTCATATCAAGTAATCCCTAACTCTCAACATTAGGTGACCTAAAGGCTAGAATAAGGTCTAAAACTTGAGACAGAAATTCTGTCACTTGAGCTTTAATCCAGCAGATTCAGTGTTGTCAAATCATATTGTCAGGAGTTATCAATATATCCTTGAAACTGTATCAATAAGCATAACTACCATAATCTAGTTATAACCAAAGATAACTGGGCCAGATTGTTTTCACTAACAATGTGATCAAGCTGTGAGGTGAACCAGCTCACATTAGTCATGCTGTGAGCATCTGTGAGGTTCCTCTATGAGGGCTAACTCAAGGAGAGCCCATTTGCCCTAAATGAGTTGGGATAATGAGAGTAATGCAGCTGAGCCATAAGCCCTGCTCTGAATAAGGAAGATACACTCTTTTGCCTCAGATGCAAAGGGAGCCTCCCAACCTAGTGTGGAAATGGCTATCTTACATCATTGAAAAGTTGGATTTTCAAATACTACACATTATATAATTTCTTTCCTGAAAGTCTCCCTCCCCTTAAACTTCAGTGACTTAAAAATTGCAAAGTTATGACATAAAGGTCTATAATTCCGCATCCATAAACCTTAGGATCAAGAATTTAAATTTTTATGCATTTAGCAACAAAATAGTATACACAGAGTCTGGAGCAATACCTCATAATCAACCATATTAATATTTCTTTTGCAAAATATATTGATATTCAAATTAGGCAGGTTAAATAAAGACTACAAAAAATCTCATCACCTGAGGTTAAGATTAGATGCAGATAGCAAATAAATTCTTAGAATTTTAGAATTTCAAATCAGAAACTGTGGCACTTGAGCCTGGATAATGCCAAGTTAATATCCTTCATAATATTTGTAAGTTTAAAAGAATGTATGTCTACAATGCATGGTATAGAGAAATTTATTTTTAAAATCCAACCAAACATTCTGAATTTCAACTCATTTCTGGAAGTGAAAATCAGTGTCTCCTTAATATGAATGTTTATTCGAACTGTTTCAAGGAATAAAATGGCCTCAAATTTGGGCCTAACCTTTTCACTAGGTTTGGGATGTATTTTGAACATAGTCTATTCCCCCATAAATTTGCTAATAACCCAAATCAAATCTCAATACCAGAATAATTTCCTATTCTTAATTATCACATTATTTGTACGTCACTTTTTAATCATCACCATCATATCATTAACGTGAGCAAATGGGCACTTGTCCAGGCTACCAGAATGGTTCTGGGCAGTATACTGTTAGCTATCATCTCTATTTGAATGAAGTCCAAAAATGTTCATTGCTTTCCTCATGCTAGCAGTCACACGCCTCTTCTCTTCACCTTGCCTTTTTTTCCCTAGATTTTCTTCCTTGAATACACTGAAACAACACATTTCTAATAACATTTTAACTATTTTCAAAAATGCATCACTATAAATTACATAAGTTATACTTCTATCAACTTTAATCAAATGCATCATGTATATTTTACTTAACCAGACGATACAAAAATCCAGTACAGAAGATTTCCTTCTGATTAGTACACACAAACTAGCTAGTAAAAATGCAATACCCAGTTCTCTGCCATTTGATCAAACCCAACAATGAGACATGAATTAGAAGCACACTAACCACACCTACAAATCTGGAGCTTAAAGATTCTGATACACCTATAACCGTTTATGAAGAATAAAAAAGGGGGCAAGGTCAATTTGCCCATAAAACTAGTGAACAGCAAAAAGAGTGAGCAGGGGCTGTGGAAAGCCTCTTCATTTGAGCTACATACCAAATTCACATCATAGTTTCAGAAAGTGCTCTGGGATTTCCTGAAGCTGGCAGTTAGTCTGGATTTCTCTAAGTACACACAGAGTATAGCTTTGGAATATAACAAGTTTGCTGAACTTGTGTGGTGTGCTGTGCTGTGCTTAGTTGCTCAGTTGTGTCTGACTCTTTGAGACCCTATGCACTATAGACCGCCAGGCTCCTTTGTCTATGGAGATTCTCTAGGAAAGAATACTGGAGTGGGTTGCCATGCCCTCCTATAGGGGATCTTCCCAACCCAGGGATCACAATGCAGGCAGATTCTTCACCATCTGAATCACCAGGGAAGCCCAAGAAAAATGGAATTAGTAGCCTATCCCTTCTCTAGGGGAACTTCTTGACCCAAGAATCAAACCAGGATCTACTGCATTGCAGGCAGATCCTTTACCAGCTGAGCCACCAGGGAAGCCCAAACTTGTGTGTGCATATCCAAATGGTCAATAAAAGCTGGATATATGGTCAAGAGATAGCATAGAGGATAGATAGAAAGATACAAGGTTAGCTAGTAAAGAAGTGAAAATTGAAACCACTGTAGACAATAAAAATAAAAAATAATAATAATAATAATAAATGGGTAAAGGACCAAAGACACACTCGAGAATTCAGTTAGAAAGGTAGGTAGTAAAAGAGGAAAAGTCATCAAAAATGACTCATAAAAAGAACTCCAGAAATAAAGAGACAAATGTCATACAATTTTCCCAAACAGACCACATATAGCAGTGCAGCACTTAGTAGGAATTCAATAACTATTTTCTCAATGAATGAACCAAATGACAGGAAGGTGTCAAAATTTGGAAGAATATAAAATGGTACAGGCAGGTTAAGTAAAATGAGTCATAGGAAGATGGCATATAGAAATACATAAGGTAGGAAATATGCCTAAACTTGAACTCAGTTTAGTTCAGTCACTTAGCAGCATCTGACTGTGATCCCATGAACCGCAGCACGCCAGGCCTCCCTGTCCATCATCAGTTCGAGGAGTTTACCCATACTCATGTCCATTGAGTCAGTGATGCCATCCAACCATCTCATCCTCTGTCATTCCCTTCTCTTCCTGCCCTCAATCNGCAGAGTGACAATATACAGCCTTGACGTATTCCTTTTCCTATTTGGAACCAGTCTGTTATTCCATGTCCACTTCTAACTGTTGCTTCCTGACCTGCATACAGGTTTCTCAAGAGGCAGGTCAGGTGGTCTGGTATTCCCATCTCTTTCAGAATGTTCCACAGTTTACTGCTCCACAGTCAAAGGCTTTGGCATAGTCAGTAAACTTAAACTAAGCAAGCCCATTTCTAAAGAATAGTTTTAAAAAATAAATATGGAACGAGATATTTACAAAGATGCAAAATTTTAAAAAGTACATTTATAAACAAACAGAAAGCTGGGATAGGCACTGGAATATTTTTCATCACTTTAAAATTATGGTATAGATGAATATTTATAGATATGACAGGATAATTTAAGATAAGTAAAAAAGGCAGATTAAAAATAATAAGCCTATTGTTCAAAAAGAATTTTCAATCAAAGGAACTATAGGCATGAAGAGACTAGTGGTGGCTATCTTCAAGAGGTATGAGTTTTCCCTTAAGAGGATAATGAATATTGGTTTTATTATATTCTAATCATTCTATATAAATAAGAACTCTTTGATAGAGAATTCTAAGTTGATTATTTTAATTAGTTAAACATCATTTGATTGTTTTCCTTCTATTCAGTCTCTCAGTCATGTCCAACTCTGTGACTCCATGGACAGCAGCATACCAGGCTTCCCTATCTGTCACCAACTCCCAGAGCTTACTCAAATGTGTGTCCATCGAGTTGGTGATGCCATCCAACAGTCTCATCCTCTGTCATCCCCTTCTCCTCCTGCCTTCAATCTTACCCAGTATCAGGGTCTTTTCAAATGATTCAGTTCTTCACATCGGCTGATCAAAGTATCAGAGCTTCACCTTCAGCATCAGTCTTGCCAATGAAGATTCAGGATAAATTTCCCTTAGGACTGACTGTGTGTACTCCTTATTGTTTAAGGGACTATCAAGAGTCTTCTCAAACACCAGATTTAAAAGCATCAATTTTTCAGTGCTCAGCCTTCTTTATGGTCCAACTCTCACATCCATACATGACTACTGGAAAAACCATAGCTTTGACTATATGGATCATCTTTGGAAAGTAATCTCTCCATTTTTAAAAATGCTCTCTAGGGTGGTCATAGCTTTTCTTCCAAGGAACAATCACCTTTTAATTTCATAGCTGTAGTCACAATTTGCAGTGATTTTGGAGCCCAAGAAAATAAAGTCTCTCACTGTTTTCATTGTTTCCCCATCTATCTGCCATGAAGTGAAGGGACCAGATGTCATGATCTTCAATTTTTGAATGCTAACTTTTAAGTCAGCTTTTTCGAACTCCTCTTTCACTTTCATCAAGAGGCTTTCTGTTCCTCTTTGCTTTCTTCCATAAGGGTGGTGTCATCTACATATGTGAGGCTATTGATATTTCTTCCAGTAATCTTGATTCCAGCTTGTGCTTCATCCAGTCTGGCATTTTGCATGATGTACTCTGCATAGAAGTTAAATAAGCAGGCTGACAATATATAGCCTTGACATACTCCTTTCCCAATGTGGAAACAGTCCATTGTTTCATGTCCAGTTCTAATTATTGCTTCTTGACCTGCATAAAGATATTTCAGGAGGCAAGTAAGGAGGTCTGGTATTCCCATCTCTTCCACAGTTTGTTGTGATCCACACAGTCTAAAGCTTTAGCATAGTCAATGAAGCAGAAGTACATGTTTTTCTGGGACTCTGTTGCTTTTTCTATGATTCAGTGGATGTTGGCAATTTGCTCTCTGGTTCCTCTGCCTTTTCTAAATCCAGCTTGATATTCTGCAAGTTCTCAGTTCACGTACTGTTGAAACCTGGCTTAGAGAATTTTGACCATTACTTGCTGGCATGTGAGATGAGTGCACATGAGTTTGAACACTATCTGGCATTACCTTTCCTTGGGATTAGAATGAAAACTGACCTTTTCCAGTCCTGTGGCCACTGCTGAGTTTTCAAAATTTGCAGGCATACTGAGTGCAGCACTTTCACAGCATCACCTTTTAGGATTTGAAATAGCTCAGCTCGAATTCCATCACCTTCACTAGCTTTGTTCATAGCAATGCTTCCCTAAGGCCCACTTGAATTCATACTCCAGGTTATCTGGCTCTAGGTGAGTCATCACACCATCGCAGTTATCTAGGGTCATGAAGACCTACTTCTCTGTGCTCTTGTCATCTCTTCTAAATATTATATGTTTCTGTTAGGTCCATACTGTTTCTGTCCTTTCTTGTGCCCATCTTTACATGAAATGTTCCCTTGGTATCTCTAATTTTCTTGAAGAGACCGCTAGTCTTTCCCATTCTATTGTTTTCCTCTATTTCTTTGCACTGATCACTTAGGAAGAAGCCTTTCTTACCTCTCTCCTTGCTGTTCTTAGGAACCCTCCATTCATATGGATACACCTTTCCTTTTCTCCTTTGTCTTTCACTTCTCTTCTTTTCTTAGCTAGTTGTAAGGGCTCCTCAGACAATCATTTTGCCTTTTGCATTTCTTTTTCTTGTGGATGGTTTTAAGTACCACCTCCTGTACAATGTTTAGAATCTCTGTCCACAGTTCTTCAGGCACTCTATCAGATCTAATCTTTTGAATCTCCTTATCACCTCTACTGTATAACCATAAGGGATTTGATTTAGGTCATATCTGAATGGTCTAGTAGTTTTCCCTACTTTCTTCAATTTAAGTCTCAATTTGGCAATAAAGAATTCATGATCTGAGTCACAGTCAGCTCCCAGTCTTGTTTTTGCTGACTGTATAGAGCTTCTCCATCTTTGGCTGCAAAGAATATAATCAATCTTATTTCGGTACTGACCATTTGGTGATGTCCACGTGTAGTCATCTCTTGTATTGCTGGAAGTGGATGTTTGCTATGATCAGTACGTTCTCTTGGCAAAACTCTTAGCCTTTGTCCTGCTTCATTTTGTACTCCAAGGCCAAACTTGCCTGTTACTACAAGGATCTCTTGACTTCCTACTTTTGCATTCCAGTCCCCTTTGATGAAAAGGACATCTTTTTCTGGTGTTAGTTCTAGAAGGTCTTGTAGGTCTTCACAGAACCATTCAACTTCAGTTTCTTTGGCATTAGTGGCTGGGGCATAGACTTAGATTACTGTGATATTGAATGGCTTGTCTAGGAAACGAACAGAGATCATTCTGTCATTTTTGAAATGGCACCCAATTACTGCATTTTGGACTCTTTTGTTGACTATGAGAGCTACTTCATTTCTTCTTAGGGATTCTTGTCCACCGTAGTAGATACAAGGGTCATCTGAATTAAATTTGCCCATTCCAATCCATTTAGTTCACTGATTCTTAAAATATCTATATTCACTCTTGCAATCTTCTGTTTGACCTGAGGTGTTTAAAGATTACCTTCTTTAAATTAACTTAATAGAATAAAATTATGTTTTTGATATATCCATGTGTGTATATCCAGAATCCAAAATGTGGACAGTTTTGTGGTTATATTCTAATTTTTGATGTTAAAGAAAGATTACAAAAGAATTTTAAAATTATTTCTTATTACCAGTGTTAATAAGATTTAAGTTTACTTGGCATCTGGGTCACTGGGAATAAACAGTTTGGTGTTTGCTGCGATGGAATATTAACAGTTTTCTATGTTCAAGATAACCAGACTGTTTCTAAACTGAAAAACAAATATGTATTTTTTACTTTTCCTCTTCAAGTCATCTTCCAGGTCAAACTTTTTATAAAGAAGTTAGTTATGCAAAAAACTATTCATCACACTGTGTATAAAATTTACTATTCATTGATATAAAACAAAATAGCAAGTAATTAATTTTAAAGACTGTTCTTTACATTTGGATTCAAAATAAAACTATTGAGTTTTATTTTGAAGAAAATTAACAAATAGGCCACATTAGAGTTTCAAATGAAGACGTATTATAATAGATTTTTGGAGAACTATATTAACATTTTTAACCATATTAAATTTTAATGTGTATAATTAAGAATGACTACCTAAGATTTAAGATGTTAAAAATAAGCAATTCTACAGTCAATAACTAAAACATAATTTACAGTTTGAGATAAAGACTACTATTAATATTAATAATGATGTAACTTTTTTCTCTATAAAATACAGGTTTCATATTGAAATAAAATAGTCTAGGGAAGAGTATAACGTTCCTCTAGCCTAAAGGTGGTTGCTGCTTAGTCACTCAGTCATGTCCAACTCCTTGTGACCCCATGGACCACAGCCTACCAGACTCCTCTGTCCATGGGATTCTCCAGGCAAGAGTACTGGAGTGGGTTGCCATTCCGTTCTCCAAAAAGATGGTTAAGAAAATCTTAAAACTGCTAAACCTTGAACAANGGTTTCATATTGAAATAAAATAGTCTAGGGAAGAGTATAACGTTCCTCTAGCCTAAAGGTGGTTGCTGCTTAGTCACTCAGTCATGTCCAACTCCTTGTGACCCCATGGACCACAGCCTACCAGACTCCTCTGTCCATGGGATTCTCCAGGCAAGAGTACTGGAGTGGGTTGCCATTCCGTTCTCCAAAAAGATGGTTAAGAAAATCTTAAAACTGCTAAACCTTGAACAACATCATGTTGCTCATGAGATCTGACAACAAAAAAAGGCAAGAACAAAAATAAGCAAGTAGGACCAGATGAAACTAAGAAAATCAACAGAATGAAAAGACAACTTATGTAATGAGAGAGAAAAAGCTGCACATCATATAGCTGATGAGCAGCTACATTTTGATACAATCCAAACTGTTTAAAAAACTCATCCCACTCAAAAACAAACAAAAAATATAATTTAAAAATGTACAGAGGGTCTAAATATACACTTTCCCATAGACAATAGACAAATGGCCAATAGGTACACAAAAAGATGCTCAGATTCCCTAAGTATCACGGTAATGCAAATCAAAACTACAATGAGATCACCTCACACTTGTTAGAATGGCTATTATCCAAACACCAAGAAATAACGTTAGGATATGGAGAAAAGGGAACTCTTGTGCAGTGTTGGTGGAAACACAAGTTGGTACAGCCACCACAGAATACAGTACAGAGGTTCCTCAAAAAATTAAAAACATAGGTACCATATGATGCAGCAATTTTGCTTCTGGATATTTTACCCAAAGAAAATGAAAACACTAATTCAAAAAGTTATATATACCACCAAGTTCATAGCAGCATTGTTTATAAAAGGCAAGAGATGAAACAAACTAAATTTCAATTGATGTATAACTGGATAATGAAAANATCTACAGAGTCAATGAGATCTCTATCAAATTACCAATGGCACTTTTCACAAAAATAGGACAAAAAACTTCACACCTCATATGGAAACACAAAAGGCCCCGAATAGCCAAAGCAATCTTGAAAAGTAGAATGAAGCTGGAGGAATCAACCTTCCTGACTTCAGACTATACTACAAAGCTACAGTCATCAAGACAGTATGGTCTGGCACAAAAACAGAAATACAGACCAATGCAACAAGACAGAATCCCCAGAGATAAATCCACACACCTAAGTTACCTTATTTTTGACAAAGGAGGCAAGAATATACAATGGGGCAAAGATAGCTTCTTCAATAAGTGTTGCTGGGAAAACTGGACAGCTATGCNCCTGACTTCAGACTATACTACAAAGCTACAGTCATCAAGACAGTATGGTCTGGCACAAAAACAGAAATACAGACCAATGCAACAAGACAGAACCCCCAGAGATAAATCCACACACCTAAGTTACCTTATTTTTGACAAAGGAGGCAAGAATATACAATGGGGCAAAGATAGCTTCTTCAATAAGTGTTGCTGGGAAAACTGGACAGCTATGCATAAAAGAATGAAATTAGAACACTTCCTAACACCAAACACAAATATAAACTCAAAATGGATTAAAGACCTAAATGTAATATCACAAACTATAGAACTCTTAGAGGAAAACATAGGCAGAACACTCTGAGACATAAATCACACCAAGATCCTCTATGTTCTACCTCCTAGAGTAATAGAAATAAAAACAAAAATAAACAGTGGGACCTAGCTAAACTTGAAAGCTTTTGTACAGCAAAGGAAACTATAAGCAAGGTAAAAAGATAACCCTCAGAATGGGAGAAAATAATAGCAAATGAGACAACAGACAAAGGATTAATTTCCAAAATACAGAAGCTGCTCATACAAGTCAATACCAGAAAAACACTAAATCAAAAAAGTGGGAAAAATACTTAAATAGACATTTCTCCAAAGAAAATATACAGATGGATAACAAACACATGAAAAGATGCTCAAAATTGCTCATTATTAGAGAAATGCAAATCAAACTATGTTGAGATATCATCTCATACTGGTCACAATGGCCATCATCAAAAAGTTTACAAACAATAAATGCTGGAGAGGGTGTGGAGAAAAGGGAACAGTCTTGCACTGTTGGTGAGAGTGTAAATTGATACAGCCACTATGGAACTCAGTATGCTGCTGCTAAGTCACTTCAGTCATGTCCGACTCTGTGCAACCCCATAGATGGCAGCCCACCAAGCTCCCCCATCCCTGGGATTCTCCAAGCAAGAACACTGGAATGGGTTGCCATTTCCTCCTCCAATGCATAAAAGTGAAAAGTGAAAGTGAAGGCGCTCAGTCGTGTCCGATTCTTTGCGACCCCATGGACTGCAGCCTACCAGGCTCCTCCGTCCATGGGATTTTCCAGGCAAGAGTACTGCAGTGGGGTGCCATTGCCTTCTCCCAGAACTCAGTATGGAGATTCCTTAAAAAAAACTAGGAATAAAGCCACTACAGGACCCCACAATCCCACTACTAAGCATATACCCTGAGGAAACCAAAATTGAAAAAGACACATGTACTCCAAGGTTCACTGTGGCACTATTTACAATAGCTAGTACATGGAAGCAACCTAGATGTCCACTGACAAATCAATGAGTGAAGAAGCTGTGGTACATATATACAATGGAATGTTACTAAGCCATAAAAAGGAATCTATCTGGGCCAGTTCAAATGAGGTGGATGAAGCTAGAGCCTATTAAATAGGGTGAAGTCAGTCAGAAAGAGAAAACAAATATATACTAATATATATACAGAATATGGAAATATGGTACTGATGCAATTATTTGCAGGGCAGCAATGGAGTCATAGACATAGAAAACAGACTTATGGGCATGGGGGTGGAGGGCAGTGAGTAAGGAGAGATGGGATCTATGGAGAGAGTAATATGGAAACTTACATTAATATATGTAAAATAGACAGCCAATGGGAATTTGCTGTATGACTCAGGGAACTCAAACCAGGGCTCTGTAACAACCTAAAGGGGTGGGATGGGGAGTGAAGTGGGGGGAAGGTTCAAAGGGAAGGGACATATGTACACCTATAGCTGATTCATTTTAATGTTTGGCAGAAACCAGCACAATTCTATAAAACAATTATCCTTCAATTTAAAAATCAATAAATTTTTTAAAAGGAAAGGAAAAAAATAATTTTCACAAAAATCAGAATACTGAGATAATGGAAAGAATATTTTAATTCAATTTCTCATTTAATAGATGGGAAAACTTGAGGACCAGAGAAGCAAAGTGTCTTGGTCAAAGACATATAATCAAAAATTTGATAGCAGAACTAATTGCATTTTCTTATTTACAGGCTAAGATTACTCACTACAAAATAAATAATCTTCAGACAGTGTATCACCCTAGCTCCACAGTCCTGGCTGTTCAATAAAATTTTCTGTGGTGATGGAAATTTTATGTTCTGAACTGTACAATATGATAGTCACTAGCTACATGTGACTACAGATAAGCACTTCAGATATGATTAATGTAATTGAGACTGAATTTTTACTTTTAGTTTTAATGTAAATTTACATAGCTATGTAGGGCTATTGTCTAGCACACAGCAAAAGCAAAGCTATAGAGAGAAGAAAGGAGAAACTAGACTAAAACTTTTAAATGAACCTCTTTATATATGGAAGCTACGTCATTGTTGCCTAAAATTTAAATGACAATAAAATTAAATCCCCCCCAAAAATAGAATCCACATTTGTCTTTCTCAATCCGACTTTTCTCGCCTAGTATAGTACTTTCTGGGTCCATTCATCTCACAAATGGCAAGATTTCATTTAATTATATAGCTGAGTAATATTCCATTCTATACCTATACCACATTTTCTTTATCCATTCATACATTGGTGAATGTTGAGTTTCATAAAAGAATGTTGAATTTTGTCAAAAGCTCTTTCTGTATCTACTGAGATGATGTGATTTTTATCCTTCAATTATTAATGTAGACTATCACACCAACTAATTTGCAGATACTGACCCATCCTTGTAACCCTGGAATAAATCCACTTGATCATGGTGTATGACTCTTTTAATATATGGTTAAATTTGATTTGCCAGCATTTTACTGAGGATTTTTGCAACTACCTTCACTGATACTGGCCTATCTATTTTTTTCACAGTCTTATTTCTGAATCCGGGTGATATGGGCCTCACAGACTGAATTCTGAAATATTCCTTCATCTCAAACGTGGAATAGTTTGAGAAGGAGAAGGAATGATTGTTTAAATGTCTGATATAATTCACCTGTGAAGCCATCTGATCTTAGATTTTTGTCTGTTGGGAGTCTTTTAAACATTATTGATTCAATTTCACTAGTGGTCATCTGACTGTTCATATTTTGTATTCCTGATTCAATCTTTAAAGATGGGTAAAATCTTAGAAATATATAATTTCTTCTAGGCTGTCTACTTAATTGGCATATAACTGTCCATAGTAATATCATGATTTCTGTGATACTGGTTGTAATTTCTTTTTCATTTCCAATCTATTTGGGTCCTCTCTTTTATTGAGAAGTCTAGCTAAAGGTTTATTAATTTTGTTTATCTTTTCAAAAATTCAGCTATTAGTTTTACTGATCTTTTCTATTGGTTTTTTAGTCTCTATTTCTGTTTCAATTTTTATTATTTCTTTTCTTCTACTACATCTGGGTTTGCTTGATCTTTTTCTACTTTTACTTTTACTCTCTATTTCTGTTTTGATTTTTATTATTTCTTTCCTTCTATTAAATTTGGATTTGTTTGTTCTTTTTATAGTTCCTTTAAGTCCACGTTTATTATTTTGTCTGATGTCTATGACATTTATTAACTGAGAAAAATTATTGTATAAAATATAGTAGGAATATCATAAAAAAAGAATATACTTGCAAGACAATTCCCAAGGTCTGTCGGCTTATTTTAAAAACACAAAGTTAGAAATGAAAGAAAGGAGGGAAAGGACAAACTTAGGAAAGGCTGCTGGTTGTAACTGAATATAGATTAAAGTCTGGATGAAGCAATTTGAGAGATACTTAAAATCTATACATTATTAGATAAATCATTTCTTACCTTTTGACAGCTTTGGTCAATAGGGTCCACTGGAGTAGATCTGGGATGGGTTACTCTAACATCATCTCTTCCACATTCCAAATTGGCCCATAATTCAGTTATAAGTGCATTAATAAACCCTAAGAAGAATTTTACATCATATTTATAATATAGTACTTCTTTGAATTGTGGTGGAAATACATAATTATCCTTCTGACGAGCCTGTTTCACAATGACAAAAGACATACTTGAATCCTGTATAAGAAATAATCTCTAACCTTGATAGAAATTAGTGCTGATATTGTTAATATATGCTTATGATAAAACTATATAATGACTAAATTTTCATTATTATGAAACCATGTAAAACTAAACTCTCAAAATTATTCTCCTAGGGGACTGAATTTTGAGTCCCAGTTTTTAATCCTTCAGTCAATAATCTCTCAGCATGTTTTCCTGAAAAAAAGTAAAAAAGTTTCCATGTTAGTCTGCAAATGAGCTAACAGTGAAATGCAGCCTGGAAGGAGGCATCAGGAGGCACCATAAGCAACCGAAGAGTACATGTGTTCTCTTTATCTAATGTAACTATCCTTTTGTGTTTCCATATGCTTAGAATAGTTCCCTATTTCATACAACTTTTGGTTCTATATAGTCTTCAAATTTTCCTGAGTGAGATATTACATATCTAAATGAAAGTTACCATTGAGTTTGATTATCAAATTCCTTTATGAGGAATCAAAGCATACAGAAAAATGTAAAACAGAACACCTAATCATAAAAATCAGTAATTTAGTAACACATTAGGGAAAAATGGGTTTCTAGTATAACAAAATATATAGGCTCTGAAATCAAGACTATCAGCGTTCAAATTACTAATCTGCCAGCTTATTAAATTATATATCCTTGAATCTTTTGAATTCTAACAGCATCAGTTCCCAATGTGAAAACTGAAAAAGTGCTACATTTGAAGGCTGCTGTAAAGTATAAATGAAACAATATACATAGACTTCTTAATGTAGTACCTAAGACATCATAGGAACTCAGGCAGTGTCAGTCTTCCTTCGCTTGTCCTATGAAAAATTGCATTTAATCCTTTCAAGGAAAGCTGGATACTATAAGGTTTAGAAGCTTAATGACTGGACCAACAGGGAAATCTGGGATTGAATCTAGTCTTCAAATGCTTCCATTAATGTGCCCCTGAGTACTATAAATAAATTGGATTTCATTCTAAATAAAACAGTAAGTGGTTCACTTAGGACAGCTTCTGCCAAGAAATATGTTTCATAATATAAGCAGTCCAAATAAGTTCAGCCAAAAAATACTTAAGATTTAGGTACACCATAGAAAAATATTTTCATTTGAGGAGACTCAATAATGACCACTGAGATTATGATTCTTCACTTCTAAGGTTTAAATATAATCACAGCATCTCTATCAGAGATTACATCTGGTCTCTGGTGCAGGGTTCAGGTAACTTTACAATACATTAAATCTTCAACGATTGAACATTTAAAAATCNAAATATTTTCATTTGAGGAGACTCAATAATGACCACTGAGATTATGATTCGTCACTTCTAAGGTTTAAATATAATCACAGCATCTCTATCAGAGATTACATCTGGTCTCTGGTGCAGGGTTCAGGTAACCTTACAATACATTAAATCTTCAACGTTTGAACATTTAAAAATCCAATCTGTAGTAGATAATACATTCTGACTATAAACTCCAGAAATAGTGGTAAAAATAAAGTGGGTGAGACTCTTTCAAGAAAGCAAGAGAAAAGGGAACAAGAAAATGATATGTATGTGTGACAACTATTATGACTATAAATACTGATTCATAGATAAATCACTGAAACTGAGCATTAAAGCCTATCATATGGAACTATTCAAGAAAAGATGATACACTTTTGATTTATAAAGTAAAGGGTTCTTAAAGCCATTAGGTATCTTAGTTTAGGTTCATTATGTACCATTGTTCTAAGGAAAGAAAAAATAGCATGTATTTTACAGAAAAAAAATTCCTAGTGGGATTTCATGGAAGAGAGAAGAGGAAATGCCATAAACACTCTTTTACCTACGGCCTAACTTGGGAAGAAGAACTTCAGAGTGAAATAGCCGACACTTGATCATGGCAGCTGAATTTTGTAGACTGGCTCATTTTATTTGAATTATACTTTTAAAGAACTTACCTGAATTTTGTAGAGCTATCGCACCTGCTGCTGTTGACGCCACTTGGGTAACCAAAACTCCATAACCAAACTTTTTATGCCTGCTGATCTAATGTAAATAAGAAACCATGAGAAGCAGGAAAACATAGCATGCTAACATTTTATTTACATTTTATATGCAGACTTACTGATTTCTTTATTAAAATGCTAGACAGTCTTTCAAGTAAAGATAACAAGAGCAGAAAAAAAAACTATAATGATCAGTGAGTTAATACTAACAAATATTTTTGACAATCTTATTTCAGAACTAGGCTCTGGTACCAGCCCTAAAACTAAGAAGCTTCATGACCTTAAACAAGTCACTATGTCTCTAAGTCTCTTTATATATAAAATAAGGAATTTTGGACTGAATGAAAATAGATTCCTTCTAACTCTTATTTCTGTTATCTTACTATTTTATCCTTTAATTGGTTCTTCAATAATAAATTATCATTGATTACTTAGAAAGCATCACTACGAACAAAGCTAGTGGAGGTGATGGAATTCCAGTGGAGCTGTTTCAAATCCNCAGTACAAAGGAAGATCAGATTGCTTTAAGTTTTATGAATATAAAAAAAAATAATATCTAATCCTAGGTGTATTATCACAATAGTAAAAAGGTGTGTCTGAATGGTCTCAAGCATCTGAATGAGAAAGAAAAATGTCTTTGAATTGCTTGAATATTTTCAGAAATGGAATAAAAATGAAAACCCAAATGGTTAACTAGTATACAAGGAGAAATTCAAACTAACCAACAGATCAAAACACAATTTATATAAACTCTAAAAGCCTGAAAACTTCTACATTTGCTATATTATGCATGTCTGTGTCCTGCAAAAATTCCTGTGTTGAAATCCTAAGCCCCAGAGGGGATGGTAGGAAGTGGGGCCTTTGGGAGGCTATTTGTGAAGATAGAGAGTGATCATGAAAGGGATTAAAGCTCTTCTATAAAAATAAATAAATAAAAGATCCCCAAGAGGCCCTAGCCCTTTCTGCTAGGCTACAATAAGAACATCAACAAACAGCAACTTCCAGAGATAAAAGGAAACACTTTTAAAAGCATACCTATGCTGATTCACTTCCCTGTACAGTGGAAATTGACACAACATTGTAAAGCAACTATATCCCAATTAAAAAAACAAACAAAGCAAACAAGAACAACAGCAACAACAACAAAAAGTATACCTATGATCTTAAGAAGCTCTGAAATCTAGGGATATTTACTGTAATAGCAAAAAATGAACATACTTCAATGATCTCTGTGAGAAAGGCCTAGATTTTAAATTTAAACAGTAGCAATAATAAAGGCCCTCTACAAAAATATTTATTTATTTCAAAATGTGAACCCTAAACTCTCATTGACACATTTAGACCCAAAAATGGAATTCCATTGAGTTTTAATATATCCAGATGTCTGATATATTTCTAAAACATCTGGATGAATGAGTTTTTCAATTTCATTCAGTTGTTTCATCCTGTAAAATAGTCACAGATACCAATATCAACTCTAACACTTTCTTGAAAAAATATCAAGTTAAATATTACAATGCTATATGAGTTTTTAATTGAAGTTTAATAATCTCTTCACACAAAGAAACCAGAATGATGTTCTTAATGGATACAGAAACAAAAGTTCCTTTTGCCTGTGGCAGATGATAATTCGCACCTGTAATTTTTTTGCATATCGGTTGAACATAAATGTCACACATTCGTTGATGGCACCTGTTCTTTGAAGAAGCAGTAGTCCTTTGGGAGTGGCAGCAAAATTTAGTAAATCATCTAACAAATTCTCTTCCCAAGCCATACTGAAAGAGGTAAAAAGAAAGGTATAAATGTCTTGATTATTCTCAAAACTGGAAAAAAAAAAAAAAAAAACTCAGCTTAATACTACCAACAATTAAACTTACAGAGAACACACTGGCTGCAAAGTACTTAACTGTTTAAAAATAAGATAAACAGCATGGCTTCCTTAACAATGAGCTGTTATTCTTTTTTCTACTATCTAATAATTTTCCTTCACTAAATGAATCAAATATTAACTGCACATATCAGCATTTCATGATACCAAAATTCTCTCAACCAGGTCTTAATCTCATTCCACATCTCCTATTAAAATTCTGCTGTGCCTAAATTCCCCAAGCCCCAGCTCTCCATTATTTCTATACATCCTTTTCATTAAGGAGTATTTGTCTTTTGACTTTCTAAAGCATATCAGGCACTTTATTTTCACTGGTTATTAGTTTTACTTTTGGAGAATGACATTTTTTTCCTCAGAACACTTCTAAAAGGCCAGTAGCATTCTCCAGAGAAAAATAAAAGGACAACAACTCAAAACATTCAGAAGTCATACAGTAAACAGGAGAGTCAGAGCTAGAAATCTGGAAACACAGGAAGGGATATCAGCACTTCATCTGAAGTATCAAAGTTAAGAGAAAATTTTCTACCCATCCTATTCCTACTTGCTTGGAAACCAAGCTGGATATTAAAATAGGTAAAAATCAAATATTTATATGTACAATGAAACAGTGTGTGGAAATCTGTGCCATTTTGTTGCCCAAGGAAATTTCAGAAGTATGTTTTGAAACTGGTTCAGTTCAGTTCAGTCGTTTAGTCGTGTCCGACTCTTTGTGACCCCATGAATTGCAGCACGCCAGGACTCCCTGTCCATCACCAACTCCCAGAGTTCACTCAGACTCTCACCCATCGAGCCAGTGATGCCGTCCAGCCTCTCATCGTCTGTCGTCCCCTTCTCCTCCTGCCCCCAATCCCTCCCAGCATCAGGGTCTTTTCCAATGAGTCAACTCTTCCCATAAGGTGGCCAAAGTGCTGGAGTTTCAGCTTCAGCATCATTTCTTCCAAAGAAATCCCAGGGCCGATCTCCTTCAGAATGGACTGGTTGGATCTCCTTGCAGTTCAAGGGACTCTCAAGAGTCTTCTCCAACACCACAGTTCAAACGCATCAATTCTTCGGCACTCAGCTTTCCTCACAGTCCAACTCTCACATCCATACATGACCACAGGAAAAACCATAGCCTTGACTAGACGGACCTTAGTCGGCAAGGTAATGTCTCTGCTTTTGAATATGCTATCTAGGTTGGTCATAACTGAGCAACTTCAATTTCACTTTTCCCTTTCATGCATTGGAGAAGGAAATGGCAACTCACTCCAGTGTTATTGCCTGTTAGGGGAGCCTGGTGGGCTGCTCTCTATGGGGTCACACAGGGTTGGACACGACTGAAGCGACTTAGCAGCAGCAGTAGCAGCAGCAATACCCTCATCATCACTGACAGGAGTCTCAAGATACCAATATAATGTTTATTTACAACATGGGGGAAAAGGAAAAAACCACAAAACTGCTGGACAAAGAAGAATGAATACAGAAAAGAAACTAGGAAAAATGAGGGAGGGAAGAAAGTAGTGAAGGAAAAAAAACTCATTTTAAGATGAACTTGTAATCAAACATCAAAAGACATCTAAGGTAAATGCCAGTGAATCAACATTCATTAAATTAATCCATTCCAGCTGAAATAATTCAAAAATAATGACTAACTTTATGATTCTCAAAATTTTTTACTCTTCCATTAGAACTGAAACAAAAAAGCAGAAATGAAATAAAAATAGGTGGATATTAAAAAAAACTAAAAGAAATCTTGTGATTTTTTTTTAAAAAACCACTTAAAAAGCAAATGGAAAAAAACCTCAGCCACAAAGAATTATTGAACTGAAAGGTAGCTAGATAAGAAATAAATGTTTGAGGAAACAGATGAGACAGAACATACTAAAAGCTTTCAAATACATCTAATCAAGAGTCCAAGAGAACAGAAGAAATATTTGAAAAATACTAAGAATTTTCTAGATCAAAAAAAAAGGTATCAGTTCAGTCTATTGATTAAAAAAAATTCAAAGTATTAAGCAGGACTTAACTATATCCCAATATAAAATTTAAAAAAAATGTTTTAAAGTATCAAGCAGGATACTTAAATCACACAAAAGTAGCAAATATCCAAAGAAAGAAATTAAAAGCTATGAGAGAAAAGATATAAGATATGACCTATACAAGTGGTTATACTAACAAATTTATCACTTACTACTTACTCCAGAAGACAATGGAGTAAAAATCTCAAATAGTACTAAGAAAGGATGATCTATCAAAACTTTTATACCCAGATAAACTATCACTTACAGGAGAGAAAATGTGAGATCTCAAAAGCTCTGAACAGGAGGTGGGGGTGGTTTGTGTGGGCTAGAAGGAGAATAGCTATTTTCAGACACAGAAACATCAGTTTGCTTTCCTCAAAGCCTTAAGAACAATTAAACAGTTTACTTCTATTACCTTAAGACCTATAGTTAGAATCTTAAAAACATCTTTCAGTAAGGGAAAAAAAGGAGCCTATCAGAAAGAATGGCCTACAAGCTTCAACAAATGGTGTAAAATAATAGATACAAATTTAATTTCTGTGTGAAGACATAAACCAGGTGATTAAAAATATTAAACCAAAATTCTAGATAACTAAAACAAAACTATAGAGTATTTAGAGGAGCAGTAACTGGTCAAGGTATGTTAAACCCCATACTGCTTTTCAAAACATGATATAAATACCCAATTACTTTATACTTTCTTAGAAAAATATATGGCTAAATGTATATTGAGAATTTAGGAGCAACCACTTAAAGAAACATAACAGTGATTTATAAAGTCAAAAGAAAGGGGGAAATAGGATAAAATGTACTGATCTAAGATAAGGAAGTAAAGGAGAAAAGTAAAGAAAGCAGAATAGAAACAGAAAATACAAAAAGAAAAATAAGACACAAACATCAGCATTGCAAAAATGTAAAAAACTTAAAACTCATCTAATAAAAAATAGGAATTGTCAGATTGGATAAAAAATTCAAAAGTTACTACTCTGAATGACAGAAAATAAAGAGATTAAAAAAAATACTTTAATAGGCTGACCCAATCTCCATCTAAGCTCCTTTTTCATAAACCCCCATACAGCAAGAAATGGCCATAGGGCACATCCAGCAAGATGTTCACAAAAATGTTAATGAGAAGAGATTTCTTTCCTAGATAAAAGTAACGAATGAAAAGAAGCCATCTGTCTCTACAATCTTTTTCCTCTTTGAAAGCTGTAAGCTCTAGAGGTTAGCCATTGTGCAACCTTGAGCACAAAAAGAAAACATTAGTGATGTTTTCTCCTAAGAAAAGGAGGCTGGATCTCAAACTGCATCAACAAGTCAATGCCTGATAATATTTCATGAGATTTTTTGCTTTATGAAAAAAAGAAAGCCTTACTGAGCTATCTGCAAACAGATATATCCTTAACTAATGTACTCTGCAAATACTAACTAAAGCAAAGTATATATACACTACTAGTATCATATAATATAAAACTTAATGGAAAGAAGTAATGAGATACTACCGCAAAAGTTCCCAAGAAACGGTGAATTTTTATGTTCCTAAGAGCATAAAATGCAAGTATGTAAAACAAAACCCCAGAATTACAGAGAAAAATGGACAAGTCAACCTTCAAAGTGAATGATTATACGTAAGCAGACAAAATATTGGTGGCGATATTAAAAAATTTGGAATATCTCTATCTACTTCCAATGAAGAACATAAAATACTATTTTCAAGTAAAGACAGATTTTTAACTGATCCTGTACTACAACACAAAATCTCAACCCACCCGGAAGTATATATATCATACAATGTTTTCTGAAAAGAACAGAAATGAATTAGAAGTCAACAGTATAATACAGTAGTTAAAGAAAAAACTATATTTTGAAAGTTAAATACATTCCAAATATTTCATGGATTTAAAGGGCAAAATCAAGATAACAATATTTTAAGAGCTTAATAATGAAAGTGTTACATATCAAAATGTATTAAAGTTAGAATGTCTGATGTAGATTTCTTCTATTGATATCCATTCTCAATTGTCTTTTCACTTGCTCTCCTATCCTACTAAAGTGAGAGGAGAGAAGATAGAGACGGAAAGAGAACATCACCAAAATCAAAACCTGCGCTTTGCATAAACTAATGCAAATAAAGTGGTCAGGGGAAGCAATGGCTACAAAAAATACTAAGAATAAAAAAATGAGAAATAATTACAGCTAAAGAATTTTCTAACATCACAAAAATACAAAAAAAACAAATTAACACCAATACAGTAAATATTCAGATTTAAAAATACGCTTTAAAAAAATATATAGTTAAATATTATTCATTCAGAAATAAAAATCCTGAGAAAGAGTTAATATATTTTAGTTTACTGTTTCTATTAACTTAGTATTTAACTCTTCCTTCAAATTATAATGAAAACACTCAATGTTTCAAAACAGAAGGAAAATCTAAGCTATAGAATTTGCCTCCTGTCTTTGGAGAACCCTTCCCCAAGGACAACAGGTAACAATCCCTCTACTTTGTTAGCTTATGCGAACTCCAGTTTTTGAGTGGTCAGATATTAATAGAGGGTAGACACTCTCATGGAGTTAAGTTTTAGGTGTTTATTCATAGGCTGTTTTTGCAGACCAAAGATACCTGTTACTTCCTTGTCGAGATTTACCAAAGGCCCCATGTAACTGGTCAGGGGAGGGTGGGCATCTTTAGTTTTTCTGTGATTATGTTCCTCTCTACAGTCACCCTAAGGATGGTCCCTAAGTAGTCTGTGAAAGTGAAAAATCAAAGTGTAACTCCCTCAGCCGTGTCCAATACTTTGAGACCCCGTGGATTGTAGCCTGCCAGCCTCCTCTTTTCATGGGATTTTCCAGGTAAGAATACTGGAGTGGGTTACCCTTCCCTTCTCCACGGGATCTTCCCAACCCAGGGATCAAACCTGTGACTCTGTACTGCAGGCAGATTCTTTACCATCTGAGCCACTAGGTAAGTCCCATATAGTCTGTAGTCATTGCAATCACTGATATCAAACTTGCCTTGAGAAATCTTACTTGGGGTTGCATTTCAAAGTCCAGATTAGAGGTATCACCTATGATGACTACACAGTAGCTTCTACCTTCCCTATAGTACTGTAAGCACCAATAAATGAAAGGATGGAGAGGAAATCTCCAACATACGCTGTGAGGAAATAAGATCAAACTACCTCACATTAGTCTGTCACAGGCTCAAAAATATAGATTTTAGCAACTCTTCATTTTACCTTCTTCAGTAAGACTGAGTAAATGTTATGGTCCATGTCATTATTTAGAAACTAGTGCCTGGTGGCAGAAGAAGTGTTATTCATTCTTTTACCCATTCAACCAAGCTATCAAGCACTTGCTACATGCCAGAGAAAGGCTAGTCTAGTTAACTGGCCAAAATGGTTCTACACTCAAGTGTTACCAAACTACAAAGGAAAAATAATGCCCACACATACCAATGTTTCAAAAATACAAAAGATATTCAACTCCATGAGGTATTTTGATGACAAAAATGAAAACAGTTCTATTATATCAAAAACCATTAAACCTTTGTTTCTAAGAGTAATATCAGGTGTTGAAGGAAACTCCTTTTCCCCTAGCATCAAGTTTACACATGGAGCACATTCTCCAGTTTAATACTGCTTGCTGCTCTTCATCTAATCACTCACTTTTTCCCTTGAAGAAGGGACTCAGGAGACTTGTAGGAAGACTAAGAATGCTAGGCTAGGCAATGCCTCTCCCCAAATCCAGCACTTCTTTGCAACCCAGGTACCTGTAGGAAGCACACAGTCTGCTCTGTTCTACTATGCAGTTATGGTTGATCTTTGTAAGCTGTGCTTCTGAGGGTGAGGAAAGTCTGATAGTTGATTGGGACAGAGAGACTAAACTGAACTGAAGTGACCATTTCTATCCCAATCAACTATCAGTCTTTGCGACCTCATGGTCTGTAGGACTCCAGGCCTCCCTGTCCATCACTAACTCCCAGAGTTTAGTCAAACTCATGTCCATTGAGTCGGTGATGCCATCCAACCATCTCATCCACCATCATCACCTTCTCCTCCCACCTTCAATCTTTCTCAGCATCAGGGTCTTTTCCAATCAGTCCATTCTCCACATCAGATGGCTAAAGTTTAAGAGTTTCAGCTTCAACATCAGTCCTTCTGATGAATATTCAGGACTGATTTTCTTCAGGATTGGCTGGTTAGATCTCCTTGAAGTCCAAGGGACTCTCAGCCTTCTTCAACACCACAGTTAAAAAGCATTGATTTTTTGGTGCTCAGCTTCCTTTATAGTCAAACTCTTACATCCATACATGACTACTGGAAAAACCATAGCTTTGACTAGACAGACCTTTGTTGGCAAAGTAATGTCTCTGCTTTTTAAGATGCTGCCTAGGTTGGTCATGGCTCTTCTCCCATGGAGCAATTTAATTTCATAGTTTCAGTCACCATCTGCACTGATTTTGGAGCCCAAGAAAATAAAGTCTGTCACTGTTTCCACTGTATCTCCATCTATTTGCCATGAAGTGACGGGACTGGATGTCATGATCTTCGCTTTTTGAATGCTGAGTTTTGTCAGCTTTTTCACTCTCCTCTTTCACTTTCATCAAGAGGTTCTTCAGTTCCTCTTCACTTTCTGCCAAGAGGATGATGTCATCTGCATATCTGAGGTTATTGATATTTCTCCCAGCGATCTTCATTCCAGCTTGTGATTCATCCAGCTTGGAAGTTCACATGATGTACTCTGCATATAAATAAGGCAGAGTGACAGTATACAGCCTTGATGTACTCCTTTCCCAATTTGGAAACAATTTGTTGTTCCATATCCAATTCTAACTATTGCTTCTTGACCTGCATACAGGTTTCTTAGGAGGCATGTAAGGTGGTCTAGTATTTTCAACTCTTGAAGAAGTTTTCAGTTTGCTGTGATCCACACAGTCAAAGTCTTTGGAGTAGTCAATAAAGCAGAAGTAGATGTTTTTCTGGAACTCTCTTGCTTTCTTTCAGTGTTCCAGTGGATGTTGGCAATTTGATCTCTGCTTCCTCTGCCTTTTCTAAATCCAGCTTGAACACGTGGAAGTTCTGGGTTCATGTACTGTTCATGTACTTTCTCCAGGCTTGGAGAATTTTGAGCATTACTTTCCTGTTGTGTGAGATGAGTGCAACTGTGCGGTATTTTGAACATTCTTTGGCATTACCCATCTTTGGGATTGGAATGAAAACTGACCTTTTCCAGTCCTGTGCCCACTGCTGAGTTTTCCAAATTTGCAGGCATATTGAGTGCAGCACTTTCACAGCATCATCTTTTAGGATTTGAAATATCTCATCTGGAATTCCATTACTTCCACTAGCTTTGTTTGGAGTGATGCTTCCTAAGACCCACTTGATTTCACATTTGAGAATGTCTGGCTCTAGGTGAGTGATCACACTACTGTGGTTATCTGGGTCAGGAAGATCTTTTTTGTATAGTTCTTCTGTGTATTTTTGCCACTTTTTCTTAATATCTTCTGCTAAATGCATGGATTATGGTGGCTCAGACGGTAAAGAATCTGTCTGTCATGAAGGAGACCTGGTTTGTTCCCAGGGTCAGGAAGATGCCATGAAGTAAGGAATGGCTACCCACTCCAGTATCCTTGCCTGGAAAATTCCATGCACAGAGAAGCATGGTGGGCTACAGTCTTTGGACCACAAAGAGTCAGACGTGACTGAGCAACTCACAACACTTTCATGCTGCCTGTCACTTTCAGCCCACTGACCACATTATGTCTTCCACCAGAAATAATGTTCTACCCTTTCTAGATAATTAATATCCATGTATTAACTTTAACTTACTTTAATTATAACTTCTTCTGGAAAGATTTCCTCAAGTTAGCCTGTATGAACCCTCTATGATTTGTATCATAAATTTAGCATACTATATTGCCATATTGTATTTATTTATTTGTATTTTATACTATATAATAAGTTCTCTAAGGTATGTAGGCATCCACAGAACTCAGCAAAGCACTCAGTCCAATAAATACCTAAATACATGAGTAGAAAATTAATGCATGAATGAAGATAATAAATCATAAATCAAAGAAAACAGATATAAAAATTACCTGAAAAATTAATTGCAGCAACATTTTTACTCACCCCTTCATGTAAGGAAAAAGTTGTAGTTGATTTAAGTTTCACAACTATATAAAAAAAAATTATAGCTGACATTTAGAAAATTAACTATTTGTTAAGCATTACACCATTAAGGAAATGAAAAAGATTTTGTTTGTTTGACTGGCTTCTTTTTAGTTAAAACAATGCCTATCTAAAGACACATTTTTTTTTCCAATTTCTCTAAACTATCACTTAAAACTCTATCTTTTCAGATTATGCCAATATTCAATTAAAAAGAGACTCCATGAAGATATGACCTTAATTTAAAAAAATAGATGTTTATATAGTTCCCATTAATCTGACTCTATATCCTATTGATAACTGTGGAAAAAGATATGAAAACATCTAAATTAAAAAATTAGTATAGAGACGTCCCTGGTGGTCCAGTGGTTGAGAATCCGCCTGCAATGCAAGGGTTCTATCCCTGCTCTGGCAAGATGCCATATGCAGCGGCACAACTAAAGACGTGGGCCACAACTACTGAGCCCCTGTGCCCTAGAGCCTGTGCTCCACAACAAGAGAAGTCACCAGGAAGGGAAGCCTATGCACTGCAACAGAGAGTAGCTCCTGGTCACGGCAACTAGTCTTTGTGCAGGGCAACCAAGACCCAGCACAGCCAAAAATAAACAAATAAAAATTTTTACAAATTAGTATAAATAACGATTTAAAGAATTCACCAATGCCAAAATCTAATTAAACTGTACTCCCACACAATTTGAAGTTCTATTTTAAATGTAAACAGACTTCATTGGCCATTTGAAAAGTTCTACTGAATTTCCAATTTTAGTATTTGGTAATCTTCCAAGTTTTCTGAAAGCACTATAACATGTCACATTTCCTAAATCCAAATGTAAATACAGGTTGAAATATAATAAATACTGCTATTTTTTTTCTCTTATAAAAAATACAAGTATATATGATCTCTAAAGTTTCCCCTAGATGAAATTTTCTTTGTTTTTTTGCCACAGTATCTATACATCTCTCATTTTAAAACTATTTCAGCAAATGTGAAAAAACAGATGCACTTAAGTCAATCATACTTACATATTCTGGGATTCCTGGCTAACCAAAGAAATAGAATCAGAACCCTCTACTGGAGTAGGAATTCTTTCTGACAGCAGACTTGTCTAAAATATAAGAAATATACATTTTTATTACTTATAGCATTACTCATAAGCTGTCACGCTACATCTTTATATTTGACTCTTACTGTAATTAAAGATTAAATTACTTGCAAATTTTAAATTATTTGATTCTTAAATATCATGCAAAATAATTCATAAATAAGGCACATAGATAATGTAGGGGGAAGATACTGATATATACTGTATTTGAATATTGCTCCATTACGATCTCCAGTGTCCATACAAAAACCCAGCTATCTGTAAAAATTGATCAGAAATAACTTCCAAAGAGTAAATCTATATAGAGACAGTCTATTCTAAGTCCCTTTTACCTGAAGAAATGAAAGCAAGGCAAAGGCTAACAAAGTTTTACCAAGACAATGCGCTGGTGATAGCAAACAATGCTTCCAACCACACAAGAGAGGACTCTACACACGAACATCACTAGAGTCAATACCAAAATTAGACTGACTGATTATACTCTTTGCAGCTGAAGATGGAAAAGCTCTATACAGTCAGCAAAAAGAAGACCGGGAGCTTACTGTGGCTTAGATTATGAACTCCTTATTGCCAAACCCAGACTTAAATTGAAGAAAGTAGGGAAAACCACTAGACTATTCAGGTACGACCTAAATCAAATCCCTTATGATTATACAGTAGAATTGACAAATAGACTTAAGGGATTAGATCTGACAGAGTGCCTGAAGAACTATGGAATAAGGTTTGTTAACACTGTACAGGAGGCAGTGATCAAAACCATGTCCAAGAAAAAGAAATGCAAGAAGAAAAAGCAAAATTGTTGTCTGAGAAGGCCTTACAAACAGCTAAGAAAAGAAGGGTGAAAGGCAAAGGAGAAAAGGAAAGATTTATCCATCTGAATGCAGAGTTACAAAGAAGAGCAAGAAGAAATAAGAAAGCCTTCCCAAGTGATCAACGCAAAGAAATAGAGGGAAAAACAGAATGGGAAAGACTAGAGATCTCTTCAGGAAAATTAGAGATACCAGGGGAACATTTCATGCAAAGATGGGCATAATAATGGTCAGAAATGGTATGGACATGACAGAAGAAAAGGATAGTAAGAAATGGCAAGAATACATAGAAGAACTATATAAAAAAGATCTTCATGACCCAAATAACCACAATGGTGTGAGCACTCATCTAGAGCCAGACATCCTGGTGTCCAAAGTCAAGTGAGCCTTAGGAAGCATCACTACGAACAAAGCTACTGGGGGTAACGGAATTTCAGCTGAGCTATTTCAAATCTTAAAAGATGATGCTGTGAAGTGCTGCACTCAATATGCCAGCAAATTTGGAAAACTCAGCAGTGGTCACAGGACTGGAAAAGGTCAGTTTTCATTTCAATCCCAAAGAAAGGCAATGCCAAAGAATCCTCAAACTACTTCACAGTACACTCATCTCACACTCTAGCAATAATGCTCAAAATTCTCCAAGCGAGGCTTCAACAATATGTGAACCATGAACTTCCAGATGTTCTAGTTGGATTTAGAAAAGGCAGAGGAACCAGAGATCAAATTGCCAATGTCTGTTGGATCAAAGAAAAGCCATGAGAGTTCCAGAATAACATCTACTTCTGCTTCATTGACTACACTAAAGTCTTTGACTGTGTGGATCATGACAAACTGTGGAAAATTCTTCGAGAGATGGGAATACCCAACCACCTTATCTGCCTCCTGCGAAACCTGTATGCAGGTCAAGAAGCAACAGTTAAAACTGGACATGGAACAATGGGCTGTTTCCAAATTCAGAAAGGTTAAGGCTTAATCCTGTCACCCTGTTTATTTAACTTCTATGCAAAATACATCATGAGAAACGCTGGGCTGGATGAAGCACAAGCTGGAATCAAGATTGCTGGGAGAAATATCAATAACATCAAATATGCAGATGACACCACTCTTACGGCAGAAAGTGAAGAGAAACTAAAGAGCCTCTTGATGAAAGTGAAAGAGGAGAGTGAAAACAGCTGGCTTAAAACTCAACATTCAAAAAACGAAGATCACGGCATCTAATTCCATCACTTCATAACAAACAGATGGGAAACATGGAAACAGTGACAGACTTTTATTTTGGGGGGCTCCAAAATCAGATGTAGATGGTGACTGCAGCTATGAAATAAAAGACTCTTATTCCTTGGAAGAAAAGTTATGACCAACCTAGAGAGCATATTAAAAAGCAGAGACATTACTTTACCAACAAAGGTCCATCTAGTCAAAGCTATGGTTTTTCCAGTAGGCAAGAATGGATGTGAGATTGGACCATAAAGAAAGTTGAGTGCCAAAGAATCGATGCTTTTGAGCTATGGTGTTTCAGAAGACTCTTCAAAGTCCTTTGGACAGCAAGGAGATCAAACCAGCCAACCTGAAAGGAAATCAATCCTGAATATTCATTGGAAGAACAGATGCTGAAGCTGAAGCTCCAATACTTTAGCCACTTGATGCTTCTAAAGAGAAGAGATGAATCATTAGAAAAGATACTGATGCTGGGAAAGACTGAAGGCAGGAAGAGAAGGCGATGACAGAGGATGAGATGGTTGGATGGCATCACTGACTCAATGGACATGACTTGAACAAACTCCAGGAGACGGTGAAGGCAGAGAAGCCTGACATGCTACAGTCTATGGGGTCTCAAAGATTCAGACACAACTGAGCAACTAAACAACAACAACAATAACCAGAAGAAAAAACTGCAGCACCCAGTTAAGTTGTAGAGCTCTATCCTACAGGGACAGGATATACTGAAGTCATCTTTTGACAAGTTAGAAATCTTTATGTCCTTTGGAATACTGTGATGCTAAAGAAGTCCAGTAAAATATTTTAACTGTAGTATAATATTATAACACTGAACATATCTGAAATAAAGATTTTCAGGGAAGAAAAAAGATTGAAAATACTTACCTTCTTCCAAGCCTTTGCTATAGATTCATGCAAACTATAAGGAATTAACACCTGTAAGCCTTCACATGTACCATATATTTGACGACACACAGAAGTAAAAGCTCCTTTAACCACAGGAAACATTTCTGATCCAGGAAAAATAGAAATATCTTCATCAAGAAGTTTTTTCGAAAACTGGGCAATTAGATGAGCACCTGTAGGACTAAAAGATGATACCAAAACAATTTACTTCAAGCGACCTAATTTGATTGAATTGCATTCTCTGCACAGGTATGTCACTAACTTGACTGTTTGGTAGTAAAGCTCACTTATTTCCATTTGTTTTACTTTTTTTTTAATTCTACTTTTTAAATTTAACATTTAGTATATAAAACATATTCATGATTCTAAAGTCAAATCTAGGTACAATCAAGGAATAATCCCAGATATCTTTTATCTATGCCTCTTAACCCAAATATTTTTTTCCTTTCCTCTAAACTATTGCTTTTCTTTCCTTTAAAGCTATTACTACTCTTTTATCATTTCCTTTTGAAAATATGACAAATATAATTTTATTTATTCATATTTCCTTCTACTATACAAAGGGTAACATTCTATAAACTTTCTTCTGTTTTGTTTTTTCACTTTATACATCCTGATGGAAACTCTAAAGCCATACATAAAAAAAAAATTTCTCATCTCCTTTTCACTACTGCTAAGCACTCCTTTGTATAAATATAATTCAATCTATTAGTTTCTTGTGATTGAACACCAGGGATGTTTCTCATCTTTCCCTAATAAAGTTAGAAACTCTAAACCACTGCACAATGAGGATTCAGAAGAAATTCCAACATTTTATGTCTTTTCTGTTTAACTTCAATGTGAGGGAGACACATAAAAAAAAAAGAAATCTAGAAATTATAATGATAATAATGGGAGAAAATTAACTACATACAATTAAATGATGTCTATATAAAAGAAAAAAATAGGGAAGTGATGAACAATAAAAAGCACCTTATAACTCATGGCAAAGAGTTAGTCTTCCTAATTTTAAAAGAATTATTATATATGGTTAAGGAAAAGGCTTCCAGGTTAAATATGTCAGATTGAACACATTGCATTCACATCTACTCCTTTCTGAAATATTAAAATGCAACAGTAAACAAAATTTTCAGAAGGACATCAAGGACAAGGAGAAAAAAAAAGGGTATGATAAGTAACAAAGTTTAGGAATGTAGGAAAAAATGAGTAATTTAGGATTCAGAAAAATTGAATAATCAAAAATAAAACAATTAGAAACAAGAATTAAACTTCTCTTCTGTTAATACTGAATCAAAGTTATAGAAATCCAAGCCTCAATGTTTCCATCTATATAACAGAGATAACCATAGAGGCCTCTTCCTTAGTCACTGTGAGGATTAAATGGTTACCACCCCCCAACCAACCTCACACAAAGACTCTGATCCTATGTGACTATTGCCAGCAAGACAATATGTTCCCAGATGGAAATATATTAAAACACATGATGGAAAAAAATAACAACAGATGGCAGGAAAAGTTTGGAACACACAAAAAAAGGAAGAACAAAGGCAAAATAGAAAACAGTAACAGATACAGTAAACATTAATCCAATCACATCATACTCTAAATGACAAGGATCAATTAAAAGAAAGACTATCAGAGTAGATAAAAAAATAAGATCCAGTTATGTGGTATCTATAGAAGCCTATTAAATATAATGATAAAGACAGATTAAAAGTAAACAGATAAAGACATCATGCTGATGATCAAGAGAAAACTAAACTAGCTATATTAATTTCAGATATCACAGTAAGGAAAATTACCCAAAAGGCATATTACATAATAAAGGGGGTCAATTTTGCAAAAAGATATAACAATCCTTAATGTGTACCTGACAGTGTCAAAATGCATGAAGGAAAATTTGACAGAATTGCAAGGAGAAAAAGATGAGTCCACTGATGCAGTCTGAAATTTCAGCACTTTTCTATCAGTAGTTGACAGATCCAGTATGAGGACATAGCTGAACTGAATACCACCAACTACCAACAGCATATAATTGGTACCTACAGAATACTTCCAATAGCAGAATATACATTTTTCTCAAGCTCATATAGAACATTCACTGAGAGATCACATTCTGGGCCATAAACACATTTTAACAAACTAAAAAGATCAATCATACAAAATATGCTCTCAGAACCATAAATAACTCAGAGGTCAAAGAAGTATCCAGAGAAGTCTAAAACTATCTTGAACTAACTAAAATGAAAACACAACTCATTTGTTGGATGCAGCAAAAGCAGTGTTGAGAGGGGGAAGTTTACAGCACTGAACGCATATGATAGAAAGATGATCTAAAATTCAATAATCTATAATCTATTTCACCATTGAAAGTGAAATTAAATCCAAAACAAAGCAGAAAATAAAAATTAGAACAGAAATCAATGAAATTAAAACAGGAAATGAGTGGGGGATAGAAAGTTAGTCTTTTGAAAGATCAGTAAAAGTGAAAAGACGCTAATGATGTCAGAGAGGAAAACAGACACAAATTAATAATATGAGAGGCTATCTCAACTAATTCCATTGATTTTAAACAGGTAATAAAGGAATACTGTAAAAAAACAAATATATCAATAAAAAGTCTATGCCCATACATTAGAAAACTTAGATAAGTGGACTAGTTCCTTGAAAGGCACAACCTGCCAAAACACAAACGATCTGAATAAACCTACCTATTAAAGAAATAGAATAAATAATAAACTTCCTGAATAGAAAACACTTTGCCCAAATAGGTACACTGGTGAACTCCATCAAACATTCAAGAAATTATGGCAAATCTGTTTCAAAAGCTAGAAGTAGAATATTTCCTAAATTATGAGAATAGTGTTACAGTAAATCACTGCAGATGGTGACTGCAGCCATGAAATTAAAAGACACTTACTGCAGCCATGAAATTAAAAGAAAAGTTATGACCAACCTAGATAGCATTCTCAAAAGCAGAGACATTACTTTGCCGACTAAGGTCCATCTAGTCAAGGCTATGGTTTTTCCTGTGGTCATGTATGGATGTGAGAGTTGGACTGTGAAGAAGGCTGAGTGCCGAAGAATTGATGCTTTAGAACTGTGGTGTTGGAGAAGACTCTTGAGAGTCCTTTTGACTGCAAGGAGATCCAACCAGTCCATTTTGAAGGAGATCAACCCTGGGATTTCTTTGGAAGGAATGATGGTAAAGCTGAAACTCCAGTACTTTGGCCATCTCATGCAAAGAGTTGACTCACTGAAAAAGACTCTGATGCTGGGAGGGATTGAGGGCAGGAGGAGAAGGGGACGACAGAGGGTGAGATGGCTGGATGGCATCACTGACTCAATGGACATGAGTCTGAGTGAACTCTGGGAGTTGGTGATGAAGAGGGAGGCCTGGTGTGCTGTGATTCATGGGGTCGCAAAGAGTCGGACATGACTGAGCGACTGAACTGAACTGAAGGCCAGACAAGAATCATGAAAACCACAGACTGGTCTCCCTCATAAATGCAGACAAAAATCCTTAAATATTAGTAAATCAAATCTAACAATGTATAAAAAGGAATATTCTAGGTATGCAAGGTGGTTCAATATTTTAAAAAATCAATTAATGTAATCTACCACATCAGTCAAATAAAAGGACACTCATTATGGTGTTATTTGTGGAGGCAAAATCATAGACACTACCTAATATCCAATAATGTAGAGAAATTTGAATAAATTATGGTAAAGTCACAGAAAAATGTATTGTAGAGCTATTAAAAATGTTTGATTCTATATTCACCTAGGAAGAGGTCATGGTTACACAAAAAACCCACAAGTAATGTATATACCATTTTTGAAAAAAAAAAGAATTCTATGACTATGAACATATATATTTGATGCATCATTACAGGTACAGAGAAAGTCTAGAAGCATAAACATAATGTTATCACTGGCTGACCCAGGTGATAGAACTCAATAGGGGTTAGAGAAGGAAGATGGGCAAGTAGTTAGCTTTCCTTTGTACGGTTTAACTTAAAGTCAGTCATTTGTAGCTTTAGAAGTTCCAAGAGTATAGTCCAAGGGAGCAAAAAAGATCCTATGTAGACTGAACCATTCTAGTTTTCTTTTGAAGTTACAGACATCAAGACCTACTCTGCCTGTAGAATTCATAATCCTCGTTATTCCTTCAAATTTCTCATGATCTAATATGTTAGTAGTTGATCAAGAAACCTAACTATATAACTATCTGGAAGAGTTTTCCCAATTTTCATTAATATATGACAAGATTTTTGGAAACTTTAAATCAGATTTGAGAAAACACACTAAAAAATTCTGCAAATTATTCAAAACAGAAACATACCTTTTTTCTTCAGAAGAGTTCATATTTTCTCCATAAAGTAGTAGGGTAAGTCCTTCTTCCACAGATGCAATTCTTGCCAAAATATGAGCTATATGAATTAAAGCTGTTTCAGAGCAATTTGGAGCAGCCTGTATGTTAAAGATATCATATAATTTTATGACATGCTAACATATCACAGACTAACATTCAAGGATGGTACTGTAATCTAATAAAGTTATATTATCACAACAAAAAAAGAAAGTTAATGATTGTTAGGCTGTGAAATATGTCTGAACTAAATGCATCATTAGATTATATTCTCCTACTAGCACAGTTGATAAGGCAAAAACACACATACTTTTTACCCAAAGCTATTACTGTTTATTAAGACAGCTGAAACAATTGCTGCTATTACAATTTTATATGCATATAATTCTAGATGACAAATGCAGTAGCTCTTCTTCTTTGCCCTTTACTTCTCACTCACTGGGCTATATCGGATCTAATTTCATTGTACATGCTATTTAACATACTACTATCTTTTCTAAGGGACACCATCTTTTCCTGTAACTAATTGGGTCATGAGTTATAGGTGTGACTGCTGCTGCTACTGCTACTAAGTCGCTTCAGTCGTGTCTGACTCTGTGCGACCCCGTAGATGGCAGCCTACCAGGCTCCTCTGTCCCTGGGATTCTCTAGGCAAGAATACTGGAGTGGGTTGCCATTTCCTTCTCCAATGCATGAAAGTGAAAAGTGAAAGTGAAGTCTCTCAGTCATGCCCGACTCTTAACGACCCCATGGACTGCAGCCTACTAGGCTCCTCTGTCCATGGGATTCTCCAGGCAAGAGTTGCTGGAGTGGGTTGCCATTGCCTTCTCCATAGGTGTGACTAAGGACTACCAATTCATGAGTTGGCCAGTAGCTAATGATGTCAACTAATGAGAAAACATAAGTGGAACTGATCATATTTCCCCATTCTTTACTGTTAAAAGTAGTAAAACTAGTTTTACCAGTATATAGCAAATTAGTACATAGGAAATACTAAAAACTAGAGAGTGGTGGAAATACTAAAAACTAGAGACTATCTAGAAGTCTAAGTCTACTAAAATTTCTATTCTTTCTGGGACCTACTTGTGCACCTGTACCTACATGGATGCAATGCACCTATTCTCTACGATAATTTTCAATATATCTATACAGTGACTGCAGCTATGAAATTAAAAGACGCTTGCTCCTTCAAAGGAAAGCTATGACAAACCTAGACAGTGTATTAATAAGCAGAAACATCGCTTTGCCAACAAAGGTCCATATAGTCAAAGCTATGATTTTCCAGTAGTCATGTACAGATGAGAGAGTTGGATCACAGGCTGAGTTCCACAGAATTGAGGCATTTGAACTGTAGTTCTAGAGAAGACTCTTGAGAGTCCTTTGGACAGCAAAGGAGATCAAACCAGTTAATCCTAAAGGAAATCAACCCTGAGTTTTCATTTGAAGGACTGATCTGAAGCTGAAGCTCCAATACTTTGGCCATCTGATTGTGAAGAGTCTACTCACTGGAAAAGATACTGATGCTGGGAAAAAACTGACAGCAAAAGAAGAAAGGGGTGACAGAGAATAAGATGGTTGGATGGCATCACTGACTCAGTGGACATGAATTGGAGTAAACTCTGGGACAGACTGGAGGACAGAGGAGCCTGCCATGCTGCAGCCATGGAGTTGCAGAGAGTCGGGCATGACTTAGTGACTGAATGAAAAACACATTCCAACCAATACATTCTAATAAATTCAGTGGGTTAGTTTAACTAATGAGGGGTCAGGTATATTCACCTGAAGAACTCTTAACTAGATGATCTAATGTTTGTTACTTTCACACTAAATATCTTTCTTAAAAGAACTTCTCCACTTTCCTTCATTCATACACACATTTTTTAAGCTTTCTTTTTCCTCACTTTCAATATTTTATTTGTTTAATATTCTGGTTTTCCTATTAGAGCGGGTTCCTTAAAAAGCAATGACCAAGTCTTAGTCACTTCTATATTTCAACTACCCAGCACAGAGCCAGTGATGCAGCAGTGGCTCAGTGGGTAGTGCTCAATGTCGTAGGTAAGATAATGAATGTCTATTATGTGCCAGACAGTTGTTTTTTACTCACAAGAATCTCTGCAACTTAGGTACAATTACAGAAGTACATAATGTGAGAATATAGACGAACACCTAAATCTGTCAAGGAGAACTGAGAGAAAATGTCAATATACAATAAACTAGGGTCTGATGAACAAACAGACCAAGTTAGAGACTTTCCAGGACAAGGAAAAAGTGTTTCAACATAGAGAAATACTATAACCTGACTTAGAAATTGCAAATGATCTCTTATAACTGGAATATACAGGAGAGAAACAGGTACAATATAAGAAAACAGAAAACTCAATATAAATGTCTAGTTGAAAAGTCTGAAGTTTATCTAGCAAGAAACAAGTAGCCTTAGTGACAAAATAGGAATAGGCTGGAAAGTGGAAAAACTGAACAACAAAAAATGTGTATATTCCAAGCAAGAAATTATCAGGACTTAAACAAAAGTAATATCTACACTTGTGGCTCAGCAGTAAAGAATCCGCCTGCAATACAGGAGATTTTGGAGATGCACGTTTGATCTCTGGGTTGGGAAAATCCTATGGAGGAGGAAATGGCAACCCATTCCTGTAATCCTGCTGGGAAAATCCTATGGACAGAGGAGTCTGGCCAGTGGGCAACAGTCCCTGGGGTCACAAAAGAATCAGAATTGACTGAGCATGCATACACACACACAAACAAAGGCAAAAACAGTGGGGATTAAGAGAAATACCTGGATTTTAGACATATGCAGGGGGGAAAATATCTATAGGTCTTAAATACAAATTGAATGTAGAGAATGAAGGAGTTCCCATTTACAGAACAGAGTAAGGGCAGGAAAAAAAATACTGGTTTGAAAATGCTGAGTTTGGCTCATGGAATAAATAACAAAAAAAGGTGTTCAGTAGGCACCTGAAGTTAGTAGGCAGCTAAAGAAGTCTGGAGCTGAAGAGATCTAATCATCCAGGGAAAGTATACTAAGAGAAATAAAAATGAACTAGGTCCTGAATCACTGAGACAGCAGGGACTTGGAAGGGAAACCACAGAGGTAACAAAGAATATTTAGAAAGGGACAGAAAAAACAGAAAGATTGTAGGAAAGCTAAGGAAACANGTCTGGAGCTGAAGAGATCTAATCATCCAGGGAAAGTATACTAAGAGAAATAAAAATGAACTAGGTCCTGAATCACTGAGACAGCAGGGACTTGGAAGGGAAACCACAGAGGTAACAAAGAATATTTAGAAAGGGACAGAAAAAACAGAAAGATTGTAGGAAAGCTAAGGAAACATAATTTCAGAAGTGATCTACTGTGTTAACAATAAAATCTGAAAAGTTACTTGTTTTAAAATTATAGGCAACTGCAACCAAAGCTCCATCAGTGATATGATGAAGGCAAGATTATAATACAATGCGGTGAGAAATAATGGGAAGAGAAGGAGCCAAGACAGGAATGGTAACCCGCCATAATTAAAAGCTTATTGTTAAAAAGATTAGATATAAGGTGGTAGTTAAAATTGTGCACTGGGTAATCAAGAGTTTCCCCCATCCCAACACATTTACAGGTAAAAGAAAGATGCCAATAAAACAGAAAGTTAAAGATAGATAGATGAAAGCTAAGAAGCAATATGGGAAATAGATGGGGAAACAGTGGAAACAGTGGTAGACTATTTTTTTTGGCTCCAAAATCACTGCAGATGGTGACTGCAGCCATGAAATTAACAGATGCTTACTCCTTGGAAGGAAAGTTATGACCAATCTAGACAGCATATTCAAAAGCAGAGACATTACTTTGCTAACAAAGGTCCATTTAGTCAAGGCTATGGTTTCTCCAGTAGTCATGTATGGATGTGAAAGTTGGACTGTGAAGAAAGCTGAGGGCTTAAGAATTGATGCTTTTGAACTGTGGTGTTGGAGAAGACTCTTGAGAGTCCCTTGGACTGCAAGGAGGTCCAACCAGTCCATCCTAAAGGAGATCAGTCCTGGATGTTCATTGGAAGGACTGATGCTAAAGCTGAAACTCCAATACTTTGGCCACCTCATGTGAAGATTTGACTCACTGGAAAAGACCCTGATACTAGGAGGGACTGGGGGCAGGAGGAGAAGGGGACAACAGAGGATGAGATGGCTGGATGGCATCACCGACTTAATGGACGTGAGCCTGAGTGAACTCTGGGAGTTGGTGATGGACAGGGAGGGCTGGTGTGCTGCGATTCATGACATCGCAATGAGTTGGATACGACTGAGCGACTGAACTGAACTGAACTGAAGAAGCAAGAGCTATGGTTCAAGATCCAGGAGTACATTTCTTAGCTCTGGTATATGGTTTACATTTTTGAAATTTATGTTATGGCATTCTATAATATTAAGTTGTATATTATGATCTATTTATTTCTTCTCTCGTCATCCTGTTCTCCTGAGGCTAAGATCAAAACAGTTTCATTATAACCACTTACTTTCCCAGAATTCCACACTTTGTACCACAGTCACATAAATGTTTAATGCTTTCTGAATGAGCAATAAATGATGAATATGTGAGTGAGTGAACAGGTGCCCATCCCACTGAGAGGTGGGCAAAGGGAGAAGAAATCAATAAAAACACTACAAAACACAAACACGGAAAATCAAAAACCTTTAGTCTATTGCTAAGGCTTTTAGTAGTTTCCCAGAAATTTAGTCACCAGAGTGGAGAGATATATTACACAGACTGCACTAGTGGTAATGGTATCAACTCTTCCACTTATTAAATGTCTGACATTAAGCAGTTTCTTTCAGCCTTGGGTGTGATGGATACAGTATATAATGTAAGGTAATATACTGCACAAACTGCAGAGACATACATATGTCTAAAATAATACTTGTTCTTCATATTTAAAAAAAGCTGACTCCAGGAAAATATTTCCAAAGGCTATACAGTTGTCATTAAAACAAACAACAAAGTACTCATAAGACTGAAAAGATTTACAAAACAAATATCTTAAGAGACAACTTCAGACCTTGCCTGACCGGAAAAAAAGAATAAGATGTTATATGGACTTTTCCCTAACATAGTCATAACTAAAATCAACTAACTGTATGAAGTTAAGATTTAAAATACATTCATATGGAAAATGGTATAATACTTCAAATGATCAAATTTAGAAGTCCCACTGAATATTCACTAATACCCAATTAAGAGACACTCTATTACCAACCTTAGTTCCTTTCATTAAGTTATGAATAGGCTGAAGAAGAGCCTCAATCACAGTGTTGTTATACAAGCATTCAATTGCACATTCTTTCTGATCACAGAGTATACACAGAACTTCAGTTGCCACACTTGCAGGAGAATAATCCTCTGATAAAGAAGAAGTATTTTTTGAAAATTTAATAAGACATTACTTACATCTTTTGTTCTGTATTAGCTATTGCTGTTTCAAAAAGCTCATCAAGGTTAATTAAAGAGTTTAAAATCATACAATTCAATGCTCAGAGGATGATTTATTACCAAATTATGACCTGAAACTTGAGAATATTTGCTTAATGTATCTTCAAGTTAATAAAAGTAAATGACATTATAAACCCCAAAAGACATCATTAGATCATTTGCTGTTTGACATTAAAGCTCTGCTTGATAGTGAGGATGTGGTTTGAAGCAAATTCACAACTTCTCCCCTCCTGGCAAACACCTTTCTTATTGCATTCACTTTTCTTCTTTTTCTTAAAAAAAGAAGAAAGTATATTCAGGTGGCAAGCCTGGGAGAAAACTAGAATCATTAAAGAATATAAAACACAGCCAAAAAGAAAGCAGAGGAGAAACTATAATGGAAACTAGCATATTTCTTGTATTAGCATAAAACCAATGAAATAAATGAACATTTTTTAAGACTTTTAAATATATATATATTTAGGAAGACACAGATATAAATAAATATAATATAGAGAACAGTCCCAAAATTAATGTGGTATTTTTAGTTTCATAGAGAACAGTCCCAAAATTAATGTGGTATTTTTAGTTTAAAAAATTAACATTTGTAGATATTTGGCTCCTAATATACTAAACAAAATAGTGTTTTACATGAAGAAATTAAGGAACCAAAAGTTAGTAATGTAAGATTTTCCTAGTAATATATAATATAAAAACACTAAAGTTCTTAATTTATACTCTAATATTCCATACTCTATAAATTCACTAAACAAATACTTGACAGAACCAATGTAATTTATTATGAATAATCCTATCTTAATGAAATCTCTTTACCAAATGAGGTCTGTCAAAACATCAAGAAAATAGAATATTTTTCCATGGTTTCTATTTCTCTGTTTATAATAGAAGCAGATTACCTAAATGACCAGGTGATGTCATCTTTGGACAAGTTGGTGAATGATAGATAAGCTGGGTAAACAGAACCAGAAGATCTGTAAGGGATACTGAATCTTCAAAAAGGAAGAAAAAGAAAGTCATTTTCTAGCATATGTTTACAAGTTAGAAAATTTTAAACTAATCATCTATCCTCCTAACCTGAGTTTTCATAGAGACAATGGGACAATTAGGAGAAAAGGGTCTATAATACAAGACTATATCCAGAAGAATAAATTAGACATAGTTGCCTAAAGATCACAGCTAGTTTTTAGCAGAATCAGAACAAGGACTTCTAGTTCTGAATCCCGACTTGAGTCATCCAATATATCTAGGATTTTAAAAGGCAGAGAAAAAAAAAAATAAGGAAAACATTAAAGACAAGGGAAATAGAATTGTACAAAGGAAGAAGTACATACTGGGAGAAAAAAAAAAAAAAATAACAACACTTTACATAAGCTTGTCAGCAAACTGAAAGGTATCTTGCTCAGTATCCTAGGAGAGACCAAGCCAAATCTCTAAACTAAAAAATCATAGCACAAATTTTATCATACCTGAACATATTCATATCTTCTAATTGCACTTACCTTTTCTAGTCTTTAACTTTATAGGAAATAGCTTTCGGCCTTGTGTATAGATCAGTAATCTTCCCAAAAGGCTCAGTGAGTGAATGAAACAAATGTATTGTAATTCTTGTCCTGAGTAGTAGAAAGTTTTCTGCTTAATCCCTTAAAAGAAAAACAATTACATTTGTTTTAATGCTATTATACTTCTGTTTTTATTTCTCTGAACATTAAACAAGGTTGTAGTCTATAATGGAGACATTTGGTATAAATTTCTTTAAAAATCCTTTACTCTCTACCAAGATACTTTAATACACTTAAATCTAAAGAAAAGCATTCATTATAAAATTTATCAAATCTCAGAAAAGTATAACAGGTATACAGTGATCATCTAAAATAAATACCATAAATTGTTAGTTATCTGTCATTACGAAGAGACTTTGAATTAAGGAAGGAAGGAACTCAATATAAAACATTATTACTGCATAATTCCACCAGTTAAAGGCCAGTAGCACAATCATATTTATAACTAGGTTAGTAGATGAAATTAGAATTGCTAAAATAAAGGCACCTTCTAACATATATCATTTTTTCACTCATTCATCCATATATTCGCAATCTACTGAGTACCTGTTTATATAAGACCTTGAACTATTTGCTGGTATCAAAAACAAAGAAGAATGAAACCAGGCTTTCAATGGCAAACAGCCTGATATGAACAGAGGACGGGGAGGATAAGTAGGAGAAACAAATGGCTAGAGGATAGCAGCAACATATCAGGACTTAGCTTCAGAAAGAGTATGGGCTTTATTATAGAGGCAACTGGGATGATACTAAAGGGTTTCAAGCAGAAAAGTAATCAAATATGCTTGTGGAAAACTGACTGATGGCAACATGGAAAGGTGAACAGAAGAAGGTCAAGGCTTAAAGTAACTCTCATTAGGAAAATCACGAACAAAAGCATCCATTAGAAAAAAGAATGGAGAAGATGAGACAAAAAATAAATGTTCAAGGTAATAAAATCAATGTGCCTTAGAGGATGAGATGGCTGGATGGCATCACTGACTTGATGGGCATGAGTCTGAGTGAACTCCAGAGTTGGTGATGGAGAGGGAGGCCTGGCGTGCTGCGATTCATGGGGTTGCGACGAGTTGGACACGACTGAGCGACTGAACTGAACTGAACTAGCTAGAATTACATGCAGACCATGAAAAGATTTTTTAAAATTCTCAAGTTTCTGAATACATAGTAAATTCTTCTTCTATTTAATTCTGAAGAAAAAATGTTTAGAAAGATAATAATGATTTCAGTCCTTGATATTTTAATATTGATGTTCCCAAAGATCTTCCAAATAGAATACTAAGTATGAGTACATTGGTCTGGGACTCAGGAAAGGAATACAGACTTAAACATTTCAGGGTAATCATTTATATATAAAAATATGTAATACTTGAAACCATGAGAGTGAATGGGCTCCCTCAAGAGACAACAGGTAGACTAAGCTGAAAAAAAACCAAAGAGCAAAACTTCTTTAAGTACAGACATAAAAAGAACCTTTCAAATGACTAAGAAAAACATGCTAAATGAGAATGAAGAAATCTAAGAAAGAATGGTACCAGGAAGATGAGGGAAAGAGTCAAGAGAGGCAAATGCTGTAAAATGAGGGCAAGAAAGAAGAGAAAGTTAATGGGAAGACCAGGGAGCAGCAGAAATAAGTCTTATTGCCGTGATTGAGAAGTGAATAGGAGATAAAGAAATAGGGCCTGGGTATATACTCTATAGTTAGAAGGCCTTTTCTCTTAAGGAAAGCAAAGAGAAGTAAGGTACATATGAAATTGCTCAGTTTTTTATATAAAAAATATGAGCAGGTTTAGAGAATGCAAGGAAAGGTACCAGTAGAAAGGAAGACAACAACAAATGAAACAATGGTTCTTAAAGAAACAAAACAAAACACCAGATAGGAACAGAATCAAGAGCAGACAAGTAGTTCAATCTGGAACAGAAGGATTACCTCTTCATTCTAATTGGGAGAAAGGGAACATTGATAGGGCACATAAATATGCATCTGCATGTATAAATGCAGGACATCTAGGAATTTCATATCTAAAAACTTCCATTTTCCCCAGTGAGATAGGATGCAAGATTTCCTCTTAGAAAAAAGTGGGCAGGGGCAAGACAGTGAGTTTGATGAAATTCATTGAACACTGAAGAAAGAATATCTAAAATGATTCCAAAGCAACACAAAGAGCTGCTGAAGCTAGAGAAATACATCAATGTACTATCAATTTAATGTTACAACACTCTCTGCTCAATTTCCTGAGGATCACAGGTGACCTAGAGCCTCTGCCTAATTTTCTGAAGACCAGAGGTGACCTAGAGTAGAGGAATTGTAGGCAGGAAACTCTGAAAGAGAAGAAAGCAAAAATGTCTAAAGAAATGTTGAAAGACTGCAGTGAAGCACCCTGAAGTCCTCACTAGACAGGGAAAAAACCAAGGCAATGAAGGGCTGGGAGAGTGGTAGGGAAAAAAAGCTAGATACAACATTTTAATATTAATTAGAAAATTTTATGAATTTACAGATTATACACACAGACACACACACACACACACACACAGAGGCTTCAATGACAGCTCAGACATTAAAGAATACGCCTGCAATGCAGGAGACCCAGGTTCGATCCCTGGGTTGGTAATATCTCCTGGAGAAGGGAATGGCTACCCACTCCAGTATTCTTGCCTGGAGAATTCCATGGACAGAGGAGCCTGGTGGGCTATAGTCCATGAGGTAGCAAAGAGTCAGACATGACTGAATGACTAATACTTTTACTCTCATATGCATATAAACTTATATATCTTTGTCTTATCTCAAAGTTCTGGCTTCTTTCTGTACTTTCTCCTTTACTACAAAACACTTGTATTTTGAAACCTGTTAATAACTGGTCTTTGGCCATTTTTCTGGAGTAAAGAATTTATTCACGAATAAAAAAAATTATAAGATATCTTCATATTCTCAAAGAATTTAATATTTCCCTAAAGAAGTGAGGTAGAAAGATAAAAGATATCAAATTCACATACAAAGCTGTATGAAGTCAGCAAGAACAATAAAAATTCACCCAAGGCAAAGAAGCCTTCTTGAAAAACTCAAAGTTTACTCTTTCACAATAAGATTTTTACCAGTGTAGGGATTATGGATAGCAGCAGCAGGAGCAGGAATAACCAAAGTGTAGGCACTGGTATGCCTTCTAAGAGAAGTTTCACTTCTATCAATAACTAGATATGAGATTAGTTAGATATATAAGAGCCAGACTATGAAACATCTAGAATATTTTAGCTCAGACTGAGGATAAGCAGAGAAGAATCATAAAAAGGGGCAAAGTGTTCAATAATAAAACAGTATTCTATAGAAATTTTCCTCCCACTAAAATGCACCTGATATACTTTCATTCTTTCTTCTTCTAGTGTATTACTGCAGTGTAACTCACGAGGACATACACCGTGTTATGAACTGAAAAACTGCAGATTGTATGAATCACTATGATAACTTCAAATGTATATCTGCTACAAAAGGTCACATTATGCTGTATCTTAAATCTGTGGAAAGTATCTTGTATTAGCCAAAGCAATCTAATATATTATCATATTAAAAAATAAATTACAAATCTATTTATTAAAATAATTTACCATTTTCTAAAATGTAACAAAACATAACACTTACCACAAGACTTTGAATGTCCCAAAACTTCATCACCTTTCATCGTTTCACACAACTCAAAGTACTGAACACATTGCTGAACCGCTGTAGTTACCTAATAAAATAACAGCTTATTAATCCTAAAATTTTAAGCACACAAGTCCATATATTAAAGAAGTTAGTCAAGTCTGTAAAATATGTTGAGAAAATATCTAAGAAAAATATTCAGAAAATTTAGAATAGCACCTTTCCACTGAAGCCCAGTCTCTGCAGTTACATTTTAACTACGGCTTCATTCCAGGAAACATGGAAAATATTTGTAGACTAATAAATACACTATTGTTATAATGTTAGTATTAAGACAAAATTACAAATGTATTTTACATTTTGTAGTGAAAGATGAAAAAATTCTGGTCATGACTTTAAAAATTTTCTTGTCAATATCCCCAATTTCCTTGCCTTAAGAGTCTTTTCTTCCTACTTAGCTGGTAAAACGTGACCTGTTATCTAGCTTTCTTTTCCATCTTAGATACCAGAATTGCTAAAAGCTGATAAAGAAAATTCTCAATACAAAGAAAAGTCATAAAAAAAGATCTCCAACTTCTGTACCCAGTGATTTTCTGATAGTCTTCATTCTACCTCCTTTTCCCACTCTCCTCAAGCAAAGATTTCAAATGCTCTTCCTTTCCTCTGCACCTACATACTTCCTATAGATACCATCTCATTTTGATCTCAAATAAAACAGAGGTAACCAGTGAGTTAAGGAGTAATAATTGCTAGATATAGTAATAAAGAGGGTTTTGTTGATCTTCAAAAGATCAATTTCAAGGGAGCTTGGGGAATAGAACTAACTATAAGGAAAGGGAATAGGAACTGAAAAATTAAAGGCAAATAGTATAATTTTCATTTTCAAGAAGGTTGGCCATGAAAGAAAAAAGGATAAAACATAGGGGTGAGGTCTTAGGTCAAGAATGAATTCTTCAGGTTGAAAGGATATGGGCTTGCTTAAGTAGAAAGGAAGTTAAGAGTATATAGAAGAGAAAGGATAATTGATAGAATAGTGTCTAAGAGCAGGAGCAGCTAGGACCTAAAGGAAAGGAAAGGTTAAGCTTTAGACGGGAAAACGAGGGAGGCTATGTGGACAGACATGAGTTCATAATGATGGAATCAAGGAATTGACAGATTTCCTCGTCTCACTCATTCTTATGGCCTTATTTCATGTAGAAGAATTAGCATGGCAGCATTACCATCATTAGAATGGCCCACCTATAAGACTGGACCTTGACCATCATCTGGAAACTTGGATTTCAGGATTTTTCCTACCATTCTAAAAACTGTACCTCAACAAACAATGTGGTTTTTATGCTGAACGTCTGTTTTCCTTCTGGGTGTGTGGAATTCCTGGTATATAGTAGGCAGAAGGTGCAAATATGATTAATCCCTGATTTAAAAAGAAAATGGGCACTAAATCTCTAATAAATTTCTCTGGTAGACAACATTTCACATGAGCTGTCATAATTTGACACTAGAGAAATTAAGATGAGTCCTGTGTGACTCTGCTGGGAAAAAAGACTCTTAGAAGTTCATACTTGTGGAAACATGTATAATATCATATAAGAAACGAATTGCCAGTCCAGGTTCTATACAGGATCCTTGGGGATGGTGCACTGGGATGACCCAGAGGGATGGTACGGGTAGGGAGGTGGGAGGGGGGTTCAGGATGGGGAACATGTGTACGCCCGTGTCAGATTCATGTTGATGTGTGGCAGACCAATACAATATTATACAGTAAAAAAAAAAAAAAAAAAAAGGTTCATGCTTGATTTCTTCTCCAGTGTGCCTTATCCTTACACCAGTTCTGTTTTGCATCTTTTTTTTGGTAAAAAACCATAGCTGGGAGTACAACTACATGCTGGGTGCTAGAAATTCTCCCAGCAAATCATCAAATCTAGGGATGGGTTTTGGGAATCCCCTTCCATATCTATGTCTAAATCAACCTTTATGATCCAGATCAATAAAATGAAATCTCCCCACCAGGAAATCTGGATCTCAAACTTGATACAACCAAATCTACCAAATCTAAAGTCATAACCTTTTCCAAAATCCTGCTTTCTTCCTACTGTGTTACTTATATCAATGAATGACAAATATTCAAATGAGTAAGTCCTGACCCAAAGTATGAGTCACTAAGTCATGTCTGACTCTTTGTGACCCCATGGACTGCAGCTCACCATGCTCCTCTGTCCATGGATTCTCCAGGCAAGAATACTGGAGTGGGTAGCAATTTCCTTCTCCAGGGGAACTTCTTGACCCATGGATTGAACCTGCATCTCCTGCATTGCAGGTGGATTCTTTACCACTGAGTCACCAGGGAAACTCAAGTCCTTACCCAACCCCCATTCAAAAAGTCAAGTCCTCTAAAACTTATATTCAAAATATAGTACTCCTCAGTCCATCCACTTATCCCAATTCAATGTCATAGCCTTAATTCATGTTTCCATCATCTTTTGCCTCTTAGAAGAAATGTATTGAAGTGAAAACTATCTCCACCTACACCTTCAGCCCATTTTCCAAATATTCCAAAGCTCTAATATAATGTTACTTCAGTACATGAAAATCTATCAGTGGATTACTAAATCTCCAGAATAAAGGTCAATCATCTAAATTTGACAATAAGAACTTTCTAATGACCTAAGATTAGTTTTATTCCTATTACTCTCCAGAAGCCCCTCTCTCCCAAGACACACACACATGCACAGAGAAATACATCTACCTGTATAAAAAGTCAGTCACCAAAAGCCAATTCAACAGTTATTTGACTAGTCAAATAACCAGTTCATTAAAAGCAAATCCACCAAAAATCTCACCAATCAGTACACATCAATTAATTCTGAAACACATTCAAAGCTGAAATTTACAACAAACTCATTTTTATCTGCAAAAGGGAAAAGGGTGAAGATTCCCTTCAAGTAGGTCTTATTTATTCTTCATGAAATTATGAGACCTTATCCTGCCTCATACATGATGAAACAAGCTAAGATCAGCTGACACAGACCCAATTTAAAGAATCTAAGAATTTTTCAAAAAACATCATCCACTTAATACTAGTTTTAAGGGAACTGGTTTTCAGGAAATTTCTCTAATACTAACTCACACTTCTCTTAGCTATCTATGTCCAGTCCTATTAAGTACGTGCAGTTCCCAAGTGTACTACGTATTTTCCAATCCCTAAAGCCTTTAAAACATGCTATTCCATGCCTCTGAAATATTTTCCCACCACTACACTAAGCACCTTCCCTCCTTTCCAGAATAACACCTATTCATTAATTTAAAAATTTTCCCACAATCCTTGGAAATGAGTGGTTGTTCTATGGATAAAAATCAGAACAGCTATACTTTTATATAACCATGGTTAACAGATATCTAGAACAAATTTAAAATCTTGTAAATCACTGTATATCAACAGATCTCAATGAACTTTACTTCTGAGAACCAACCAATCAGTAGCCCCTTCCTTCTAAAAGTCAACCAACAACAGACATGCTCTGGGAAATTTACAGTTGGCTTCAACTCACTTATCACCTCTAAAAGCCCATCAGACCAGTTCCAAGTTTTCTCCAAATTCCTGTATTAACATCTGCTTTGCCTAATTAAGTAAGCAACAAATACAGTTTGATGCATTGTTTCAGATACTGAACAGTGCTCTTAAACTTCAACATTTCTGGAGCTTCCATGGAGATTACCTTGAGGACTCTCAATTGGCATCATTTCCATGAGGTCCTCAAAGAAAAGTGTCTATTGAGGCCACCAGTCCCAAGCTTTGATAATCCTTCCGATTTGCCACCACTCGAGTCTGTGTCAATGATGATCTAAGATTCATCTTGCTTTACTGAGCTCTCATCACTAGATGTTATTATCCTTGGATTTATTATGAAATAGGTCTTTGTACAAAGAAGCCTTTTTGTTTTGGAGGCACACCCCTGGGTCATCAGTTCTATTATTGTTCTGTTATTAACATGCTATTTTTTTGTGCTCATTTTGCTTTTGTTGTTATTTGTACAGATTCTGACTCCTGTCTTTTTTGGGTTAGCTTGCATCTGCTGAATATATAAAAGAATGCTCAGAAGAAGCCATAGTCCAAGAAGTCTCTAATCTAGTCAATTTGATCCAGTCCAGCCCTGAGATGAGTGGCTACCAGCAATTAACTCATTTAAAGGAAACTGGTCATATTGCCTTGGGTCTTCCACAAAAATTTCATGACTACACTCCCTGACTTGTCAATTCTTGAAAAAAAGGGAATCAATGATTATTCTGTCACCACACAGCCCCTCCCTTACTTCAGCTTAGTCAGAACCTGAAACATCATTCATAAACACACACTTTTGCCCAAAAGTATAGTGATTTGTTTCATCTTTATCAGGAGTTTGTCTAGGATGCAGCCTCCGCTTGATAAAAATACTTCTGAGATGAAATTTTATTAAAATCCTAACTCTTCAAAAAACTGCCATTATGGGGAAATTTTGATATGACAAACATAGTAACAACAGGCTCTAAAGAATTAGAAGACAAATGAACAAACAGCTTCTCTGTGAACTCAAAGCACTATCTCCAAGATAATCTCACTCAGACATTCTTTAGCTTACTTCCACTCAAATCTTCAAAAACTCATTCTTCCTTGCACTCATTTCTACTCATCTCTATTTTCACTATGCACTTAAACTTACTTCTGTTCCTTCTACCTCTTTCCCTCACTTCTTATGTGTGTTATCTTTGGTTTGAGAAGGGTAACAATCACTGAAAAAGGCACATCTCAGAAGAGGAANATCTTCAAAAACTCATTCTTCCTTGCACTCATTTCTACTCATCTCTATTTTCACTATGCACTTAAACTTACTTCTGTTCCTTCTACCTCTTTCCCTCACTTCTTATGTGTGTTATCTTTGGTTTGAGAAGGGTAACAATCACTGAAAAAGGCACATCTCAGAAGAGGAACAATTACAAGACATAATATCCCCTTTAAATTGCAGGAGCAGAAACCAAATCTATAGCAGGTAAATTTAAATACTAAAGATTCAACTTGAGGCTATAATAAAGGAGTATTCTAAACCTTCAGTTCAGTTCATTTCAGTCGCTCAGTAGTGCCTGACTCCTTGCGATCCCATGGACTGCAGCACACCAGGCCTCCCTGTCCATCACCAACTCCTGGAGTTCACTCAAACTCATGTCCATTGAGTCGGTGATGCCATCCAACCATCTCATCCTCTGTTGTTCCCTTCTCCTCCTGCCTTCAATGTTTCCCAGCATCAGTGTCTTTTCTAATGAGTCAGTTCTTCACATCAAGTGGCCAAAATACTGGAGTTTGAGCTTCAGCATCAGTACTTCCAATGAACATTCAGGACTGATTTCCTTTAGGATGGACTGCTTGCATCTCCTTGCAGTCCAAGGGACTCTCAAGAGTCTTCTCCAACACCACAGTTCAAAAGCATCAATTCTTCGGTGCTCAGCTTTCTTTATAGTCCAACTCTCACATCCATACATGACCACTGGAAAAACCATAGCCTTGACTAGACGGACCTTTGTTGGCAAAGTAATGTCTCTGCTCTTTAATATGCTATCTAGGTTGGTCATAACTTTTCTTCCAAGGAGCAAGCGTCTTTTAATTTCATGGTTGTAATCACCATCTACAGTGATCTTGGAGACCCCCCAAATAAAGTCTGCCACTGTTACCACTGTTTTCCCATCTATTTCCCATGAAGTGATGGGACCAGATGCCATGATCTTCCTTTTCTGAATGTTGAGCTTTAAGCCAACTTTTTCACTCTCTTCTTTCACTTTCATCAAGAGGCTCTTTAGTTCTTCTTCACTTTCTGCCATAAGGGTGGTGTCATCTGCATGTCTGAGGTTATTGATATTTATCCCAGCAATCTTCATTCCAGTTTATACTTCTTCCAACTCAGCATGTCTCATGATGTATTCTGCCTAAGTTAAATAAGCAGGGTGACAATATACAGCCTTGATGTACTCTTTCCGATTTGGAACCAGTCCATTGTTCCATGTCCAGTTCTAACTGTTGCTTCCTAACCTGCATACAGGTTTCTCAAGAGGCAGGTCAGGCAGTCTAGTATTCCCCNCAACTCAGCATGTCTCATGATGTATTCTGCCTAAGTTAAATAAGCAGGGTGACAATATACAGCCTTGATGTACTCTTTCCGATTTGGAACCAGTCCATTGTTCCATGTCCAGTTCTAACTGTTGCTTCCTAACCTGCATACAGGTTTCTCAAGAGGCAGGTCAGGCAGTCTAGTATTCCCCTCTCTTTCAGAATTTTCCAGAGTTCATTGTGATCCACACAGTCAAAGGCTTTGGCATAGTCAATAAAGCAGAAATTCTAAACCTTACTAAAGATACATTGGCTGTAAAGTTCAGGATTTTATTTCATACTTATTCTCCTGCAGTAGGAAATATGTACCAGCCAGTTCACATAACTATTACTCCCTAAGATTAGGGCAGGGGGGTGGGGTGCGGAGGGGTCGGAGTGGAGTGGTGGTTGTATGAAAACAGTAAGATAGGAAAAACCAAGGAAAATTTTGAATAACCTAGCTGTCAATATTTTTTTTAGAAAACTGAAGAGGGCAAGGAAAATAGGAAATGTACTACATACGGCCATCTCAGAAGTCATTCTCTTAAGGGTAAATTGGATAAAAGATTCCAATTGTGAAAGATTAAATATCTGTGCTGATAGCCAAAATGCTTTTCAACTAGTTCATAAAAACAAAGTTCTTAACTTCCATAGATATATGGCCTTAATAAAATTAACAACACATACTTGAATGATTTGTCGCCCAGGGCTACAGTCCATAGTGTCGCAAAGAGTCAGAAACTACTGAAGTAACTGAGCACGCACGCACATTACCTATTGAAAATGTCACACATTTCACAGAACAAACTGCACAGAGTAGCTACTAACACATATTAGTTTTAAATTTAATTAAAATATCAAAAATTTAGTCTCTTAGTTTCCCTAATCACATTAAGTTTTCAGTGGATATATATAGCTAATAGCTGTTCCACTGGACAATGCCACTGTTTCACTGTTGTACAAATTATTATCAGATAGCACCTATAAGAAGCTAGAGGACATGCTTTAGCAGATACTCATATCATGCTGCTATGACTGAAGTCCTTTCACAAGGATCTCTTATAAAACAAAAGACAAATCCACGAGTGATTCAAAGTTCCCACTACTATTGCTGCTTAGTCTCTTAAGATGTGTCCAACTCTCTGTCCATGGTATTTCCCAGACAAGAATACTGGGGCAAGTTGCCATTTCCTTCTCCAGGGAATCTTCTCAACCCAGGGATATAACCTGTGTCTCCTGTATTGGTAGGTGGGTTCTTTACCACTGAGACACCTGCGAAACGTGTGTGTGTGTAAACCTGTGTGTGTGTGTGTGTGTTTACGTATGCATATGTATATACACCCATAAATACAACCATTAAAAAAATATCTTTTAGTATTTTGGTAAATTTAGGAAAACTCTAAGAGAAAATAAGATTTAGGATGAAACCTCATGCAAGATGCAAGTTTGGTTCATTATGTATATGAAATATCTGAACAAGTTGATAGAATATTGAAGCTGATAATATTTGTGGACTAAGAACTGACTATAGTAATTCAGTTTTCAAATAAGGAACATATTTTAAGAGTTAACCTAAAAGAAACATTTTAAATACTTCCACCAGGGCCTTTCTGACAGCAAGAGTGAGATATCTGTATCTCAAATCATGCAAGGAAAAAAATCATTCCTGTTTTTTCTTCTTTCTCTATTCTAGCAAGATCACTTTATGCTCACATGGCAGCAACAAATTTCCATTAAAAATGAAAATAAGAGAGAAATATAGAAAGACTTTCAGTTTCTCTAAGGATTTTTAAATACCTATTACCTCTACAAATAAATTCCCATTCTAATAGTCAATATCTCCATCTTCTCCTTTCTGAATCCCAATTCTTTTAATTCTCAAACAGAAAACAATTATTGTTCTCCTTTCTTCAATTTATGTCCTAGTATAGTATTCTTAAAATTCACAATTCTAGGAATCTTTTTCTTCACTTCTCTTCTCAAGATTTTACTTCAGTACATAAACCATATTTATTATCTGAAAGTCATATCAGTATAACCGTAATTTCACAATTTTCATATTTGTCAATTATTCACTAGACTCGCTGAATTCATTCCTTTCAGTGCTCTCACACATTGTTCTACCAATAGCATTAAAAGCTGAAAATTTTACTAATATATTTTACAGTATTAGTTTGTATTTAGTGTAACCTGAATCAATATGTGTGAATACAAAAGCACTTACCATTCTGAGCTTTTTAATGCAACTTTCAGTCAAAAGCATGGGTAAATTTTGTAAAATGAAATTGAGCAGGGGTGGGGGGGAATGCTACAAACACCTGATCTGAATTAAACTATTTGATAATACTTAATGACTTATCCCAAAGTATCTTGTTACAGCTCAATTTATTAATACTATTAAGTTATAGACTTCCTAACTGTTATCTTGACTGCATTTTAAGTCTCCACTTTTATCCTTTTATGTTTCACAGAATGGTAGTTTAAAAGTCACATAAGAGTGGGATTACTTCATTATCCAAAATTAATTATCACTCAACTTTGCACATTCAAGTTATTACATCATATATCTTCTTGCGATTTTATTTCTCAAGAACAAAAACATAGACTTACCAGAGATTTATATTTCTTTTCAAGAAGTCTTAGTACTGCAATTCTGCTATAATATGCATGCTAAAATTAGGAGGAAAATGACATTTAATATTCAGGCTATACCATTCAAAATCTATTTTTCCTGCATCATTTCTTTATAATAACATAAATTACAGAATAATTTAGTTTAAATTATTATAATCAAAGCAAAACAGGTTTTTCTAAGTACAATGATTTATAAGCATAGCAATCATAAGAATGCAAATCATATTAAAAACTGGAGCATTTACTAATAGACCAGTATCCCTGATCTATCCAGGGATAGATTCTATCCTTCAGTTGTGTCCAGTTACCATACTAAGTTATTTTAAAGCCAAAAAATATGCCTGACTACCAGTTTATGACAGAGCCTAAAGGCAAGATTAAGAAATGAGGGCAAGGAGGGGTGAGGGGAGAACTCGCAACTCTCACAACAAGGAGGGAACTGTAATGTTAACCTATACAGAAGTATGCCAAGGTTGAAATGCTCTCAAGGGACAGTATCTTAATCATTCCCTGCCAACCATATTTTAAAACCAATTCAAAGTGCCAAAAAAAACTCTCCTTAGAACTAAAGAAAAATGAGCTTGAAATATGCTTTTTATGCATTGTACAAAAGGGAAATTTTACATAAATATTACTTAGGTTCAATATCATTAGCCTTTAATGTAGTTTTTAATTTTACTTTAAAAAATAATATTCTGTAAAAGCTATCAGAACTTCTGCGGAATATAATTTAATCAAATAAGGTTTGGATTAATTGAGAGCTAATCAAAACCCTTTGTTTTCGGGGGGCTTCCCTTGTGGCTCAGTTGGTAAAGAATCCACCTGCAATGAAGAAGGCCTGGGTTCAGCCTCTGGGTTGGGAAGATGCCCTGGAGAAGGGAAAGGCTACCCACTCCAGTATTCCTGCCTGGAGAATTCCATGGACTTAGTCCATGGGGTTGCAGAGTTGTACGCAACTGAGTGACTTTCACTCTCACTTTCTGTGTTTTAACCTTTGTAACTTAAAATGTTTTTAAAAAATCATTAATCCATTTTTCAGGTTTAGTAAGAGAAACATGCTGCCTTACAATTAAACTATTGACCTTGTTCTGAAAAGAAAGCCTCATAGTATATCCCTTAGACCACAGTTCACATACCACAACACTCAGGTCAAAGTTAGCTGCCTCCTGATATTTAGTGAACAATGTTTTATCTATAGGTGCTTCTGGGCTATGGCAGAGAACTGATTAGTTGCATCAGAGACAGGACAGTCTACAAAGTCAGAAATTTACTGCCCAGCTCTTAATATAAACTATGACAACTTCTGCCTTAGAGCAGTGAAGATTGTGACAAATTTTAGTAATACTAGAACACAATGGGAGCTATTTAATAATTTTCTGTTGGTTGGATTTCCTATGACGTCTCATTCTCTTTAGAATTAAGTGCTGACATTAAAAATGTTAAGTGAAAAAAGTTAATTATAAGCACTTAATGGCACCCCACTCCAGTACTCTTGCCTGGAAAATCCCATGGACGTAGGAACCTGGTAGGCTGCAGTCCATGGGGTCGCTAAGAGTCAGACACGACTGAGCAACTTCACTTTCACGTTTTACTGTCATGCATTGGAGAAGGAAATGGCAATCCACTCCAGTGTTCTTGCCTGGAGAATCCCAGGGACAGGGGAGCCTGGTAGGCTGCCATCCATGGGGTTGCACAGAGTCGCACACAACTAAAGTGACTTAGCAGCAGCAGCAGTAGCAGAATATAATGTGTTAAAATTAATCTGTTTAGGTCTTTTTTAAAGCATACAACTATATAAAATAAAATCTCAATAGCTGTTACTTCCATGTATAGAATTACAGATATTTAATTTTATTTCTGCTTTTACATATTTTGCATATGTTCTATAATAGTGGTATAATTTGATAATCAAAAAAGGAAAAACATCAAATATCAGATTGAGGAACAAAGTTTCAGTTTCAGTTCCGTGGCTCAGTCATGTGCAACTCTTTGCGACCCCATGTACTGTAGCACGCCAGGCTTCCCTATCCATCACCAACTCCTGGAGTTTACTCAAACTCCTGTCCATTGAGTCAGTGATGCCATCCAACAATCTCATCCTCTGTTGTCCCCTTCTCCTCCTGCCCCTAATCCCTGCCAGCATCAGGGTCTTTTCTAATGAGTCAACTCTTTGCATCAGGTAGCCAAAGTATTAAAGTTTCAGCTTCAGCATCAGTCCTTCCAATGAATATTCAGGACTGATTTCCTTTAGGATGGACTGCTTGGATCGCCTTGCAGTTCAAGGGACTCTCCAGAGTCTTCTCCAACACCACAGTTCAAAAGCATCAATTCTACGGTGCTCAGCTTTCTTTAATTCCAACTCTCACATCCATACATGACTACTGAAAAAACCACAGCTTTCACAAGATGGACCTTTGTTGGCAAAGTAATATCTCTGCCTTTTAATATGTTATCTATGTTGGTCATAACTTTTCTTCCAAGAAGCAAGCATCTTTTAATTTCATGGCTGCAGTCACAATCTTCAGTGATTTTGGAGGCTAAAAAAATACTCTGTCACTGTTTTCATTGTTTCCCCATCTATTTGCCATGAGGAACAAAGAGTTCAGGCTAAATTAAGTTGAGCAAGCATTTACCAAACATATACTATATGGAGGTCAGGTAAATGTTAAGCACCAAACAAATGCTTTGGTTAACTGGGCATTATCATACAGTTGATATGATAATGCAAACCATTCAATATCACAGTAATCCAAGTCCATGCCCCAAACAGTAATGCTGAAGAAGCTTAAAATTGAAGGGGTCTATGAAGATCTACAAAACCTTCTAGAACTAATAGCCAAAAATGAGGTCCTTTTCATTATAGGGGACTGGAGTGCAAAAGTAGTAAGCTAAGAGATACCTGGAGGAACAGGCAAATTTTGCCTTGGAGTACAGAATGAAGCAGGACAAAGGCTAACAGAGTTTTCCCAAGAGAACACACTGTTCACAGCAAACGCCCTCTTCCAACAACACAGGAGAAGACTCTACACATGGACATCATCAGATGGCCAACACTGATGTCAGATTAATTATACTCTTTGCAGCCAAAGACGGAGAAGCTCTACACAGTCAGCAAAAATAAGACCAGGAGCTGACAGTGGCTCAGATAACAAATGCCTTATTGCCAAACTCAGACTTAAACTGAAGAAAGTAGGGAAAACCACTAGACCATTCAGGTATGACCTAAATCAAATCTCTTAAGATAATATAATGGAAGTGACAAGGACATTCAAGGAATTAGATATGATAGAGTGGCTGAAGAACTATGGACGGAGGTTAGTGACACTGTACAGAAGGCAATGATCAAGACCATCCCCAAGAAAAAGAAATGCAAAAAGGAAAAATCGTTGTCTGAGGAGGCCTTACAAGTAACTGAGAAAAGAAAAGAGGCGAAAGGGAAAGGAGAAAAGGAAACATAGGTCCATTTGAATGCAGAGTTGCAAAGGATAGCAAGGAGAGATAAGAAAGCCTTCCTCAGTGATCAATGAAAAGAAATAGAGGGAAACAATAAAATGGGAAAGACTAAAGAACTCTTCAAGAAAATCAGAGATATCAAGGGAACAATTCATGCTAAGATGGACACAATTAAGGACAGAAATGGTATGGACCTAACAGAAGCAAAAGATACTAAGAAGAGGTGGCAGCAATACACAGAAGAACTATACAAAAAAGATCTTCATGACTCAGGTAATCATGATGGTGTGATCACTCACCTAGAGTCAGACATCCTGGAATGTGAAGTCAAGTGGGCCTTAGGAAGTATCACTACAAAGCTAGTGGAAGTTATGGAATTCCAGTTGAGCTCTTTCAAATCCTAAAAGATGGTGCTGTTAAAGTGCTACACTCAGTATGCAAGCAAATTTGGAAAACTCAACAGTGACACGGGACTGGAAAAGATCTGTTTTCATTCCAATTCCAAGGAAAGGCAATGCCAAAGAATGCTGAAACTAGCGCACAACTGCACTCATGTCACAAGCTAAGTAATGCTCAAAATTCTCCAAGCCAGGCTTCAACAGTACATGAACCGTGAACTTCAGATATTCAAGTTGGATTTAGATAAGGCAGAGGAAGCAGAGATAAAATTGCCAACATCCGATGGATCATCAAAAAAGCAAGAGAGTTCTGGAAAAACATCTACTTCTGCTTTACTGATTATGCCAAAGCCTTTGACTGTGTGGATCACTACAAATTGTGAAAAATTCTTAAAGAGATGTGAATACCAGACCACCTGACCTGCCTCCTGAGAAATCTGTNTTAGAGAAGACACTTGAGAGTCACTTGGACTGGAAGGAGATCCAACCAGTCCATCCTAAAGGAAATCAGTCCTGAATACTCATTGGAAGGACTGATGCTAAAGCTGAAATTCCAATTCTTTGGCCACATGATGCCAAGCACTGACAACACATTTGAAAAGACCCTGATTCTGGAAAACACTGAAGGCAGGAGGAGAAGGGTCTGACAAAGGATGAGATGGTTGGATGTCATCACCGACTTAATGGACATGAGTTTGAGTAAACCCCAGGAGTTGGTGAATGACAGGGAAACCTGGTGTGCGGCAGTCCATGGGGTCGCAAAGAGTTGGACACAACTGAGTGACTGAACTGAACTGATACAGTTGAGATAAAAATAAAATTTTAAAAAAAGGAAAGCATCAGCTAGATAACATCCAAATCATGCTAAGTAGTAATGAAGCATGTTGCTACTTCGCATGGTTTGCATGGCAAGATATGGCCTCATTCCCATCCTTCCCACTGCAACAAATACATGTTGAGAGGGACAAAGACTTAAGATCAGAATCCAAGATAACTATGACTATTGTCAGACACAGACTACTCTTACTCAACAGCAGAAGAGGGAGGTAACAGTGTTTAACAATCTTTTAATATCAGTACAGTTCTAAGGCAGTGGTCAGTTCCAAAGGAAGTCACCAGCATCCAGACACTAAACACATTTTCTAAACTGCAGATTCAGAAACTGGCAAAGAAAGAGATGTTTCCAGACATCTATAAGCCAGAGAAAAGTGAAACTGAACCCTTATGGTTTACCAGATCTTCTTTAAAAACTCATAGCTGTAAAACTAAGATATGAGACTTCTCTGGCAGTCCAACAGTTAACTCTGCTCTTCCAATGCAGGGGGCATTGGTTTCATTCCTGGTCGGGGAACTAAGATCTCATATGTGGAGTGGCAAGGCCAGAAGATTTTAAAAATTAAAAAGTAAAATAAAATAAGACATGATTTGGAATAGGTCATTCAGTTTAGTAGATTCAAATGAATTACCATTAAAATCCTATTCTGAATCTGTCACCTACTAGGTAAAGAATACAGAGCAAGTTACTTCTGTATGCCTCAGGTGCTGCATCTGTAAAATAGGTTAATAATACTGTCTATGCCATAAACTGCTATAAGAATTAAGCAAGTTAATACATGTAAACGTGATTAGAATTCTTGATGCTGTAAACAAACAGCAGCTATTCTTTAAAACAATATAGCAGTGCAAAGAAAGGTAGAAAAACATTCCATATTTCCTTACCATCCACTTTTTGAACCACACAGCTTTGGTATCCACCAATGCAAGAAAATATATCGGATCCAAAATTTTTTGTGAGACAAGATGGCTTTGATCATGTTTAACTGATAACAAAGACAAGGTACTCTCCACAATTTCTTCCATATACCTAATAGTTTAGAAAAGAAGTGATTTTTAGAAAAAAAATGTATATATAATAGTGACATTTTTATTTATGGAATGATAAAGTAATGGGTAATATTTAGAAACTTCATTTTTTAATATTTCAGTAAATGGCAGAGATGAGATTCACCCCCAATTTCCTCTGCTCTAAAAACTTATGTTCTACTTCAACCCTGGCTGTTCAAATTTAACTTTCCTTTTTAGACCACAGTTACCCTTACAATCTCATTAAAAATCTTAGAATTAAAAAGGGAAAAGTTTAAAGAACACTGAAGGAACTTCACCAAAGTATCAAAGACTCAAAAACCAGTAATGAAAGAACCTGAGGCTACAGCACTCTCTTTTTACCTTGTGATAATTTTGTTGCCGTTTAGTCACTAAATTGTGCCTGACTCTTTTTGCAACCTACCAGGTTCCTCTCTTCATGGGATTAACCAGGCAAGAATATCGAAGTGGATTACATTTACTTTGCCAGGGGATCTTTCAGACCCAGGGATCAAACCCACAATCTCCTGCATTGGCAGGTGGATTTTTTATAGCTGAGCCACTTGAGAAACATATTGTGATAATTAAACTGAATTATATATATTGGTATAGAGCCATTCACATAGCTAAGTATAAAACATGAAAAGCTAAAAACCAACCACATAAAATCAGTTGACTATCTACTTTTTGAAATTTGTGTGGCCAGTAAGATCCCTTATCTTATTACTGGTATAAATTAGGGGGCTTACTTTTCTGGGTGTCGAATCCAAAAAGATGGAGCCTCTTTCTGATATTCATTTAGAAGACGAATCTATAAAACAGTGTATAACCATTCTCAAAAGGTTAGAATTCTTAAATATAGAATTAAATCAAGAGAAATAAAAGCATATTACAGAAAGTAAATACCTTTTTAAGTAAATGGGTCACATTAGGATTACTTATGTCTATGCCAGTTGAAAGAGTAGGAATATTATTTTCTCTAGAAAGAAAGTATAACTCCAAATATTTAGCTAAAAAGGAAAAGTAAAAATAAGGTTATTATGCCATTCAGTTATAGTGCTTTCTAAAAAGTTATTTCCTGTCCATTTTTCTTAAGCACAAATTTTTAAAAGTTTTGAAAATGATATAATTAACATACCTAAGCTTGTATAAATTTCCTTGGTCATATGTAATGGTGAAAGTGTAAACGTCTGTGCATAGAATTTTAAAATCCGGTCCTATGGAAATGAAACAAAATTTGTATCCAAGATTCTTTCATCATCTAGTTTTGTAAGAATCATTTTTTTCAATTAGCAAAAACCCCACGTGACCATTCAAAAACTTCAATAGAAATATAACTAAAATGACACATTCTTCTGTTGCTTGGCAAAAAGTAAAGTCTACCAAAACTAAGTCAATCTAATGCATGCAGCAGAACATTGTAAAATTTGGTAATAGTAGGAATACAGACATGAGGAAGCAGAGTGAGGTTCACTAACGGAAGGAAACAATATAATTTGTTATAATCTGACACAATGTACAGGTGTCAGACAAGGAAACAGTAGGAGTACTAAATGTAAAAAACAAAAAACCCACTCCTTTCCAAATCCAGTATCTGTTTTTGTTTTAATTGCTTACATGGAAAGTTTAGACTTTTAGGACTTCAACAATTTTACCTACTCCCAAGAAAAACATTATATTGTAAAATTTTACATTATTAAAACAAAGTAGGAACTATCACAATGTAAAAAAATTAAATGAGATAATAGAAGTAGTCAGTACGTGACACTAACAGGTACTTAGAAATGACAGCTTATCGTTTTAATTATACCAACCTTGATGGGATTAATCTTAATAGTGAAATTCAATTGCTCATTAAAAAAATAAAATTCCCTCAGATGTTCTACTTTGAGGAAAAAACTAATAACCTTGCCCATATCAAATATTCAGTTCAGTTCAGTTCAGTCGCTCAGTCGTGTCCAACTCTTTGCGACCCCATGAATTGCAGCATGCCAAGCCTCCCTGTCCAATACCAACTCCCGGAGTTCACTAGATGTACATGGCTCAGATGGTAAAGAATCTGCCCACAATGCAGGAGATCTGGGCTCACTTCCTGGGTTGGGAAGACACTCTGGAGAAGGGAATGGCAACTCACTCCAATATTCTTGCCTGGAGAATTCCATGGGCAGAGGAGCCTGGTGGTATATAGTCCATGGGGTCGCAAACAGTCACATACAGTTGAATGACTAACACACGCACACACAATTGACTAAAAATACATTGCAATAACCCAAGAGATTCTTACCAAACATAGTGTATTAATTAATTTGGGAAGCATGTTTCCATAGTTGCAGCAATTGGTAAGCATTAATATTTGTCATACTTTCAAACACTACATACTTCACTCAGTTACATGTAAGCATCCTTCGGAGTAGAAAATGAAGAAACAGAATTGAACTCAAGAATTCAGATAAAGCATACATTCTAGACAAAAAGAACATCATGCCTTGTTTCCTACTCAAATGATTGGTTCTGTTGTCATCTCTCCTCAGGTGACTGCTTCTTCCAATTTTATTGCCTTAAGTACTAACACAAACTCTTGCTGCATATAATGGCCAAACCATACCACTTAAATTGACCCAGCGTGATTTTTACAATGTTTATAAAAGGAATAAAAAAATCTATTAGAGCACTATTCTATCCTTAGGAGGGAAACTTAAACAATTGTATCTCCAGTTAGAATGCGTTGAAGTGAAAAGGTAACCGGGAAATATCTTTCCCCCTTGAAGCCTTCAGAATTTTTGAGAAGTCTGCATCACCCTCTGGTGTTCGAATGGTTGAACTGCCTCCAGGATTGAGTAAACATCATTTTCCCTCTTACAAAAATATGAACAAATCACTTGTTTCCAAATCCCTTCTGTTTACCAGTACAATTATACTTTCACTGATGAAAGAGTATTTTTAAGTAGTAAAAAGGTACTGAGATTTATTTTCATGAACTGTTTACTGTCTCATCTTCTAGAATGTAAGTTCTATGTAGGCAAAGGCTTCTGTCTTGCTCAGTGTGTTCCCAGCATCTGATCTAGAATGATGTGTATTGTAGGTAAATTTATCTTTTACTAATATCTTAAAAAATTCTATATAATAAAACCTTGTATATTTTTAAAGACACTTTTTTCCTTCACTGATATATCATTTATGAAGAAAAAGGCACTTAAAAAACAAGTTTGTAGTTAAATGTGATGCTGGAATACAGTCAGGATTTTTTTTTTAATCCCATATAATTACTGCACTTTTTAACATAACCTTGCTTTTCATCATATAGTGTTTCTGAGTAGTCATATGTGAATCATTTTTTATATAACTACCTCTACTACTTTGCAACCTTAATTTTTGCAATTATCTATATTTTCTGCATAATTCATCTCTATTATCTTCTAATGTCTTATCTTTACAGTTTTCTAACTTCTCTTTCTAGGCAGTTGGTGGTAGTGGTTTAGTTGCTAAGTCATGTCCAACTCTCGCGATCATGAACTGTAGCCTGCCAGGCTCCTCTGTCCATAGGATTCTCCAGGCAAGAATACTAGAGTGGGCTGTCATTTCCATTTCCAGGGGATCTTTGAGACCCAGGAACTGAATCTGGGTCGCTTACATTGAAGGCAGATTCTTTACCAACTGAGTTAGGAGGGAAGCCCTTCTAAGCACTTAAGCAATCTTTTCACACTTAAACACATAAGGAAAATGCTTACTTAAATCTTTCAGAGTAAATTTTAATCATTCCAAGTTCAAGTTTTCACATATTAATTCTTTCAAAAACACATTCTTTCTTTTAAAATATTTTTCTTAATTGAAAAACAATGACATAGACACTTGGATGTCCTTTTAGAAGATAAAAACAAAACGCATACACTAATAAAGTCTGTCTTGGCAATTAAGTGTGATACTAACCAGACCCTGAATCTAATCATGATGTAGTAAGCTAATTCCCTAAAAAAAAAAAAAAA
>SJYA01001354.1:430633-502545 GCA_006410615.1 Neotragus moschatus | reverse complement strand
AAGTGTGATACTAACCAGACCCTGAATCTAATCATGATGTAGTAAGCTAATTCCCAAAAAAAAAAAAAAAATTGACAATTCAAAAGCTGGAGGTGAATTTCCATAAATATTTGAGCTACTATTAAAGAAAATTCTATTCCATTTGCTTCTAGAATGGCAAGGAAAAAAACAGAAAATGTTTATACTTCTGTAAGCATTTCCTTACACTAAATACAGGATCAGGATCTGAAAGATACACTGTCAGCTTCTCACAGAGAGTGGTCCAGTTTTCACAGTTCAGGACATCAGATGGAGGAGCTGAACACAATGTTTGCAAGGCTTCATATCTCACCTATAATTTTTTAAAAGAATTTTATTAATAATCAGCCACCAAAATAATAGCAATTCTCAAAATATTTAACAAACATTGAAAGGTGGATAATTGCTTTAAAGAGCCTATTGAGAATCAGATGCCCTTTCATGCAACAATTCTTGATAACTGATTTTTTTAGACTGCTTAGCAGAGAAACAAAATAGGTTATTTTATGTAATGCAAAAACTAAAAAACACTAAAAGTTCATTAGGGTTTTTCCACAAGATGTTGCAGAAAAATAATTTTTTTGGCCCATCCAATATACTGGGAGATTCTGGGTCACAATGTCTGAGGGGAACAGGAGAAGGTATGGTGGTCAAATCTGAAAAGCCAGAATAAAGTGTCCCAGTGCCTCCCCCCATAGACTTTCCTCACTAGAAGAATCCCCCACACATTCCTGAGGCAGGAGGCAGATGGGTCACCCCAGGGTAAAGCAACTGGAGATTCATTCTCTATTGATGGAAACTCCAAGACAAGAATAGACAGCAATTAAGGGAGGAGGCTGGACCCTGCAGAGAACACATATTTCTCATTCCCGCAGTCAGGAGAATGCTCCAACCACACATGTGCAGAAAAGGCTCCTTGGAAACCAAACTGGAATCAAGTCAAGGGATGTTCTACCCAGAAGCCTTTTCAGTAGGATCCATCTTGGCTAAGAGATGCGCGTGTACACAAGAATCCTGAGATACACCAAATATGGACTGCAAACCAGGCAAATCATGATGACTGGTCAAAGGAAACCTGAAAGAAACGCTCCACATAAGTGATTCAAACTGCCATGTAGGCACAACTCAGGGACTCTCCCTCTGAGTCTGCCAAAATGTCTATCCATACGTACTGTACTCTTTTTCCTAATAAATACTTCACTTGCTTCACTTGCTTCAGTTTCTGTCTTTGTGGAAATTCTTTTCTGCACAGTTGAAGGGCCAGGGCCCTTGTCACTGACCACTGGTCTAGTGTCTAGGATCTTGTGCTCTCACTGCCACGACCCAGCCCAATCTCTGGTTGGGAACCAAGCCCTGCTCTAAGCCATTGCAGGCCAAGGCCACCCAATTTCAGTCCTACAGTTTGAGGACTCAAATTCTGAAACACTGCCCAGATGTTCCTAGTAACGCATTCCCACTCCAAGACATATGAACAATTCTCACAAAACAATTGATTTTAACTTGCTTTTGCTTCTACCTCATATTTTCTGACCTAGTAACCACTGCAGAAGGAGGGGAAGTCATTCAGCAATGTGATGCAAAATTGAATTTCTGAATTTTCATATCAATCTTTTTGAAAAGAAATCCAATCAGAATTCTCAAAATCCAATCAGAATTCACTTAGGACAGTATGACCCAAGAGACAGCAGTGGCAAAAAGCTCTATTCCAATCAGAAGTGGAATAAAGCTTCTCTGCCTCTCACTCTCCAACTAGTGAGTTCCTCAAAATTTGGTTGTTTTTCATCTGACTGAAGCTTAGTGAGAGGAGAAAAAAAAAAAAAAAAAAAAAAAAGTCAAAAAGCTAACACCTTAGGACACCAGGCACTCCAAAACAGGATGTCAAGTTTTAGGTGAAAGATACAATACACATGTGTTTTTAAATGTCTATATATTCATATGAAAGACTTCTAAATACAATTTTATTTGGGATAAGGATAAGCAGGACTAGAAAGAAAATTTTAAAACATAAGTAAATTTCTCCTTTTCAGTTAATTTAGGACAAAACTCCATTAACAATTTACTACTTGTTCAGAACAAAAGTTTCTGATCATGTACAGATTTCCAAACAATCCACTTAAAAACAATAATTCTGTTATCATATAAAGTCAGGTCCCATTGCTGATCTGTTGAAACATTTACTAAAAATCTGAAAATAAATCAGAATGTGAAATGCTGAGAGGGAAAAAAAAAAGATCAGTGAGAGTAAATCATAGCTATTCATTTGGTTTAAAACAAAAAGTTGAAGAAAAACAAAATATTTCAAAATTGAGACCAAATGGTAAGGTGTATGAGATGTCAGGTACTTCAAAAACCCTGTAATTTTCTATGTCAAGAGAAACAGACACTGTCAAATGAAAGAAAGTTTCATAAAAATTAATTTATATAGTTATTACAATATAAAGAAATACATTAAGTAAAGCTGCTTTTAAAAAATCTTTTCAAATAAATGAATATATGTGTCAAAGCTGCTCATACTTTCCAAAGTAGAAAGAGCATTAAACGAAGTTTTTTTCCTTCAAAGAAATCACTAAATTATCACATACAAAGCAATAGTGAAGGAACAGTTTGGGGGAAACTGCTCATAACTTCATCTCCTTGAAAACTGAAACTAGAAATAAAAATTTCCTCTTATAAACTGTAACAATTCTCTAAAGAGAACATCTGTTATTCTGTGACTCTTCATTTCAAGACTAGAAGGTCTAGCAGGGAAGTAAGCCTAGAAACTGTCATGATATTAAAGGATTATCTTGAAGAGAAATAATCCAGCTGCTATTTACTACAATACATAATAAGTATACCTGAGTGAACTTAACAGCTGTCCTTTAAACTTACCTCTTTAGGTTGCCCAGGATCCAACTGGTCCAAAATCAATTGTAATTTTCCTTGACAAAATTTGTAACTCTGTAACACAATTAACAGGACATTCATTCCTTCACTCATTTAGTAGACTTTTAGAGGTATTATTATAAATGATTTTAATATAATTCCAAGCACAAAGATGCATTCTGAACAAGAATGAACTAGTTTGGTTTGGCAGCAAACTTAGATTTTTTGTATCCCAAGGCATTTAAGTGAGAACTTAATGTTCTACTAGGACAGTGTACCTTCTTATATATGAACGTTATCATTTGCTGAGCAATTGCAACATGTAGAACATTGTAAGACTCAAAAGACATGAAAAAGTAAAAAGTATTTTATACCCAGGAATCTGAGATCTATGAAACAAAGATAAAACAACATAAACAAATAAGAAGGTACTAAAGGTACCCAAACCATAACTATCATGCAGACTGAACTTTTTTGTTCCTTTTCTTTTCTGTACTTTTCTGTAACCTTTCTTCATGCCTCCTCTTAAGTGAAGAATTCCTGAAGAAAAACTTTCATCTAGAAAAAAGTGTATAGTAGACCATACGCTGTTTTGGAAAAGGAAAGACTCTTTTTTTTCTTTTCAAAGCAATTTAAATAATATCTAAAATAACCACTTAAAAATAAAAGCTGCCATCATTATGGAGTAGCCTCATTATTATGCTTACTAACCTATATATGATATTGGGTTCCCAGGTAGTACAGTGGTAAAGAATCCACCTGCCAATGCAGCAGATGCAAGAGACTCAGGTTCAATCCCTGGGCTGGGAAGATTCCCTGAAGTAGGAAATGGCAATCCACTGGGGAAATCCCAAAGACAGAGGGGCCTGGTGGGCTACAGTCCATGGGTGGCAACAAGTCAGACAAAATTGAGCATGCATGCATCACTAGACAAGATTCCTTTGTCATCTTAAACATAGTATAAATTATTCCTAAAATATTACATAAGCAATAAAATAACTTATTACACTAGAAATCAGAATAAGTCTAAAAGTGTGGAAAGTGGAAATACCTACCTTAAAGGTTTTCTGTATTTAACATTTCCTCTAGCGTTGTGTCTATCAGTGGATGGGCAAATTTCCATTGCAACTAACTGCAATAATTGACTTAACTATAGCATGCAGGTAAATGTGTTCCATTGAATACAGATTTGTTAGAAGTATTTAGAACAGCTGAAAAAGTTATATTAAAAACGCCTGCCCCTCTCTCCCACCAAAAAAGGGCAGTCCAGTGGTTAAGACTCCATGCTTGCAATGCAGGGACCATGGGTTTGATCCCTGGTCCAAAAACTAAGATCTCACATGCCATATAGCACAGTCAAGAAATAAATAAATAGATAAATTCCTGAGGGAGCATGATCTGCTAACTTCATTGCTGCTGCTACTGCTGCTGCTATGTCGCTTCAGTCGTGTCCAACTCTGTGCGACCCTATAGACGGCAGCCCACCAGGCTTCTCCGTCCCTGGGATTCTCCAGGCAAGAACACTGGAATGGGTTGTCATTTCCTTCTCCAATGCATGAAAGTGAAAAGTGAAAGTGAAGTCGCTCAATTGTTTCCGACTTTTACAACCCCATGGTTGGCAGCCTACCAGGCTCTTCCCTCCATGGGATTCTCCAGGCAAGAGTACTGGAGTGGGGTGCCATTGCCTTCTCCGAACTTCATTGCTAAAGCAACACAAAATAGATCTGCTGGTGATATCAATATAGGTAGATAACTCCAAAAGGAAAAATATTTTTAAAACACATTTACATGTATGAAATTGTAACCCAAGCAAACAATTTCTGAGCAAACTCTACAGAGAAAAGGGCAAGAAGTAGAACAGGCCGATAATCTAAGATGAATTTGGTCCTACTGCATGATCATACAGACACTAATTAAAGGTCTTTAAATGCCAAAGTAAGACTTGTATACATTTCTGTCAAACAAGGTATACCTAAAGATAGTGGACACAAGATGCATTCTGTAACTTTTGTTGTTTTACAGAGATGTACTCACTTTATTCAACACAAACTGAAGATTACTCACATTAGTCAATAACTGTACTAAGTTCAAAATTCACACCACCCTCAAAATTAATTACTCTAGAAACCTCTTTTTAAATCTTTGGTTTGTAAACTTTTTAAACCATTGAAATACAACTAGTGAAAGAAAGACACTGTTCTGTTGTTGAAACAAATGGCTATGGGAAATAAAATATATAAATATTAAACCTAGTTCATTGGAAGGACTGATGCTGAAGCTGAAACTCCAATACTTTGGCACCTCATGCGAAGAGTTGACTCATTGGAAAACAGCCCGATGCTTGGAGGGATTGGGGGCAGGAGGAGAAGGGGACAACAGAGGATGAGATGGCTGGATGGCATCATGGACTCAATAGACATGAGTTTGGGTGAACTTCAGGAGTTGGTGATGGACAAGGAGGCCTGGCGTGCTGCAGTTCATGGGGTCGCAGAGAGTCGGACATGACTGAGCAACTGAACTGAACTGACACCTAGTTATTCCTCAGGCTTTAATATGTCTAACTGCACAATGAGTTCTTCCCTATTCTCACAAAAGGAAAAGGAAAGAAAAAAAAAAAACAGGGATGAGGACAATAACACCAAACACTTATATAAGAGCTTAATATGAGGCAAGTTTAATGTGTGCAGAATGCTTTATGTACATTAAACCTGCAAAGCAACTCTATAAGGTAAATGTTATTACTGTCTCTTCTATAACAGTTAAGAAAATTGAGACACAGAGAGAGAGTAAGAAGCCAAAGCCCACAGTTCATAAATGGCAGAGCCAGAGGCTGACTTGTTTTCAAGATTCAGAAGGAATTAGCTTCATGGAAAAGAGCTTTTCAAAATTGTAGTGCATCTAAAACTTCTTAAAACTATGCACCCACTCTTCATTAAGTCTTAAATATAGAACAAAGCTATTAATTCAAAACAAAAACAAGTTTTTAAAATATTTTCAAATGATAAAGTTCTTAATTTCCTAGATACTTAAGCTATGTGAAAAGTGCTACCGTTGAGAAATAAAAACAAAAACCTATTAATATTTAACAGTAAAAGGAACACATATTCATGAAGGTATTAGCACTGTTAATTAAATAAATTAGCTTTTCTGGTATCAAATTGTCTCACGACATTACTATTAAACAAGCAAGCAAGCAAGCTCACACCTGCACCTAACCAATTCTCCTCCCAATCCACCTGTCTCAAGCTTAACTCTAGGCAGATGCACTATTGATACTACTGTGTTCTTTTTTTCTAGTCTCAAATGCGTTTCCTTTCTTACATTTTTAGGATTTTAGGTTTTTATCTTTTTCTGTTGATAAGGCAAATAGTAATAGTAAAAGTCTGATCAATTGAAGATAGCTAGAAAAGGAGGAACTTTTGAACAACAGTTTGGGCTGCGGTTATCCTGTTGCTCTAGCCAATGCTACTGAACAAGAGAATCCTGTGATTCTTCAGCAGTACTATGACATCCTCAAAAGCAGAATTCCTCACCAAAAAGAACATTGTAAAACTCTAAAGATTTTAAGTGAGGCCAAAAATGGGGTTGAACTCAAGATACTCTAAGATTTGAGAAGTTAGGGCAAAACACAAATTAGAGTGGTCCAGTGCATAGCACACGGGCTTCCCCAGTAGCTCAGCTGTAAAGAATCTGCCTGCCAANAACATTGTAAAACTCTAAAGATTTTAAGTGAGGCCAAAAATGGGGTTGAACTCAAGATACTCTAAGATTTGAGAAGTTAGGGCAAAACACAAATTAGAGTGGTCCAGTGCATAGCACACGGGCTTCCCCAGTAGCTCAGCTGTAAAGAATCTGCCTGCCAATGCAGGAGAGATGTGGGTTCAGTCCTCAGGTCAGGAAGATTCCCTGCAAGATCCTGGGAATGGCAACTCACTCCAGTGTTTTTGCCTGGAGAATCCCATGGACAGAGGAGCCTGGCAGGCTGCAGTCCACAGGGTTGCAAAGCATAGCACATACTCAGGGCAAGGCCTCACACCCAATAAAAAAAGAGCTACTTAAGAAAAGTCTTACTGAAAGATTCAAAACCTAGTAACAAGATGGAGTTCAAATTGTTTCCAGGAGGCAGTTCTAACACAAAGTCCAAGTAATATCTTCTTTTCCAGAAAGTAAAAAGCAGAAACAAACCTGGCCTTCAGGTGAACAAGTAACAATGGGAAGATACTAGTTTCGGCACTGTTACTGTAACAAGTTACCATAAACTTCATGACTTAAGAAAACACCAATTTATTTTTTTTAACTGTTAGTTGTTCCCAGTGACCCATTTTTTTCCCTTCTATAGCCATATATTTTTATTTATATTTGACTGTGCTGGGTCTTCACTCCTACACGTGGGCTTACTCTAGTTTCAGAGAGGTGCAGTGGCTTCTCTTGCTGCAGAGCACGGACCCTAGAATGAGTGAGCTTCAGTAGCCGCAGCACAAGAGTTTAGCTGCCCCACTGCATGTAGAATCTTCCTGGACCAGTGACTGAACCCGTGTCCCCTGCATTGGCAGGAAAACTACTGGACCACCAGGGAAGTTCTCAACACCAATTTACAGTTCTAGAGTTCAGAATACATCCACAGAGCTGTGTTCCTTCGCCTTCTGGGGAGAATCTATTTCCTTGCCTTTTCTAGCTTCTAGGGACTGCCTGCATCCTGGATCATGGGCCACCTTCCCTCTTCAAAGCAAACAATCACTCTGACATCTACTTCAGCCTGCCCAGCACTTTCTCTGCCTCTGACCTTCCTTAGTCTCTCTCATATGGATGCCTGTGATTACATTTGGCTCACCTGAATAATCCAGAATAATCTCCCATCTTAATTTAATCATATTTACAAGTCCCTTGGGTTATGTAAGGTAACACATTACAAATTCTGGGGATTAAGACATGGATGTTTTTGAAAGGGCTGTTATTCTGCCTGCCATAGGGACCAAAGGATGGGCTTCAAGAAGAGGTAGCCATGAAAGCAAAGAAATGCCTTACATAGGTCCATGTTACAAAAGAAAGGCAGTGGACTGTTACACTAAACTCACCTTCTCCATACAAAGTGTACATCTATCTTTTCAGCATTATTCTGCAGACTTTTCCAAGTTTAATCACAGTATCAAATCCGTTGAGAATTCTCTGCTCACAACTATAGTAAAAATCAGCCAACTTTACTCTTTAATATGCTCAAATGTACACAAATAGTCTCCAAAGAAGTCATGTCCAAAGTTTTTTAATAATGGATCAATGTATAATCAGGATTCAATATTTAAAATAACAAGCCTACTCTATTCATAAAATACAAGTGTTCTACTAATATCAAAACAGCAGCATCAAAATTGTGGACTAAATATTATTCACAGAACAATTCAGTTTTTTTAAAGCCCAGTGCAAGTAACATCAATTTTGAAGGCATCAATAATAACATCAATATTTAATGGATGAATGATTGATATATCTTCAGAGACTCTTTCAATTCTGAGCATATTAATTCAGCCTCTCTTTGGTCAGTTAAAGCAAAAGAATCTTTTTTCACTAAACAAAAGCATACCCAAACATCTCATCCACACTAACAGATCTTTCAGGACAGTTCTGGCATTTATGTGATTTTTTTCTCAAAGGTCCAGGGATGCCATGCCTTGTTGCTGGTGGGCCTAGTTCAAATTCAATCAATTAGTCCCTTCTGAAACAAAGTCATATTCATAAGGCACTTTAACATGCAGATATACTCTATGGACATTCCAAAGGAAGCCATATAAACTTAAAGCAAGATCCTTCTAAAGAATCAAAACAAAAAACAAAACTACCTTCTGAAAGTATGATTCCATTTCTACTAAAGCCTTGACTTTCTTCAAAAATCTATGATTCTATGATGAGAAATAACTTGGCATTTGAGATTAACACGCTTAAGTGCCAGTTAATCAATCCTATTTAGATCTAAATATTTGTACTTCTTACAGCAAAATTGAGCTATTTCAAATCCTAAAAGATGATGCTGTGAAAGTGCTGCATTCAATGTGCCAGCAAATTTGGTAAACTCAGCAGTGCCCATAGGACTGGAAAAGGTCAGTTTTCATTCCAATCCCAAAGAAAGTCCATGCCGAAGAATGCTCAAACTACTGCACAACTGCATTCATATCACGTGCTAGTAAAGTAATGCTCAAAATTCTCCAAGCCAGGCTTCAGCAATACGTGAACCNTCTAGGAGCACTCTTCTATTTACTAGATGGGATGCTGTCCAATTCATGAATCATTGAATAAAGGCACTTAGAGCTTTAAATTAAAAACACACACACACACACACACACACACACACTCAAGCTGATTTGGTTCGCATGGTTATAGCAAGAAATAAATAAGAGTATATATCTGAAAGTTCTTTGCAAATATAAAGCATGATAAAACATATGTCCATTGCTATCATTATAATAATGGAAATACATTAGAAAATAAGCACAGAAACTTCCTTTTCTTTATATCCTGGTTAGTGGGTCATTTTAACTACATAAATCTAAGAAAGGATAGGTAAGGTACTCTCCCATAGAAGTAATGAAATCATGCTGGGGGATCTGGATTAAAAAAGTAGACTGAGATTTTAAAGTTTAAAGAAATTTTAAAATATATTTTAAATTATATATTATATATATTATACACCATCAAATGCATGATTTCTATGTAACTTATACATTATATATTTAATAATGTATAATTTACATATTATATAACTATAAATAGAATATACATATAGCTATAATACATATATTTTTAAAGTCTCAGAAATTATGAGAAAATACAAAAAGACTCTAAGAAAATAAGAATAGATTAGGAACAATACAGAGGGAAAACACATACAGAAAAGAACTACCATATAAGTGAGAAGCAGCCCAGGTAAAATTCAAGTTTAAAAGTTTATAAAGAGCAAGCAGGATAACACAACACCGTGAATCAACTATAATCCATATAATTTTTTTAAAGGCAAGAAGAAATTGAATTCTAAGACACTCTTGAGACTAACTGGTGAGGTACATATAGGAACTGAGTTAGGAGGCCCCAGCTTCCTCCTTAACACAGTCTAAGCACCAAGAAACAGGGAAGTATAACAATGTCCTGGTAGCAATCAATAGCTATCCACCACAGCTGCGCTCCCTTTCCACAGTAACTGGACAATATAGCTGGGCGCAGGAGTGAACTACACTCCCCAGACTCCATTCCAGTTAGGCATAGCCATGTGAACATATGAACTCCTGTCCCCTTAAATCTTAAAATAGAGTGGAACTTCCCTGGTAGCACAGTTGATAAGGTCTGCTTGCTAATGCAGGGAACATGGGTTCGATCCCTGGTTCAGGAAGATGCCACAGAGCAACTAAGCCTGTGTGCCACAACTACTCAGCCTGTGCTTTAGAGTCCACGAGCAGCAACTGCTGAGCCCACGTGCTGTAACTACTGAAGTCTACTTGCAACTAGAGAAGGCACTGCAAGGAGCAGCCCATGCACCACGAAAAAGAGCAGCCCTGGCTTCCTGCAACTAGAGAAAGCGTGAGTGCAGCAAAGACCCAACGTAGTCAAAAATAAATTAAACTACTTTTTTAAAAAGCCTACAACATATTGACTTAATAAAGGAAAATAAAAGTAAATCTCAATAACTTACAGGGTAAGGGTAATTAAAATCCATAAAGTTTCATTTTAGACATATTTTCTCCAAAAAATATAAATTTCTTGAAAACACACAAACATGAATTCTTCTGCAAGACATATCAGCAAACTAGCTAAAGGAAGACAGAATAAAAAAAAAAAAAAAAAAAAAAAAACAAAAAAGAAAAACCCTAAAAATAAAAAACAAAACAAACTGNACTTACAGGGTAAGGGTAATTAAAATCCATAAAGTTTCATTTTAGACATATTTTCTCCAAAAAATATAAATTTCTTGAAAACACACAAACATGAATTCTTCTGCAAGACATATCAGCAAACTAGCTAAAGGAAGACAGAATAAAAAAAAAAAAAAAAAAAAAAAACTAGAGAGTAAGACCCTCAATATCAACAGCTAAACAAACTGGAACTCAGTAGCAACTGTAGGTTTGAAAAAGCCTAGGACAGAATATGGACACCACTGAGAAGATTCCTTCATAGTCCAAGAAGTTAAAAAAGAAAATGCTCTAAGAGGCAGTGAAAAAACCAAATCAATTAACAATGAAAATAAACCCTGTGAGTACTTCCACTTATATATACGAGATTATATTAACATGATAGATCTTACAAATGAATTGTTTCACGTGCAAATACCACCTCTATCTAAAAAACAGATATCAAAATGTTTAATTAAGAAAGCAATTTGAATTATTAGAGTAAAAAATTTTTTAATAACTGTACTATTACATTAGCCCTAAGTAGTTTCTGAAGAAACACACGCACATACACACAAAAGAAAATAATACTCTGTACAACTTAAAATCTTTCATCCGTGGTTCACAAAGAACACATCCATTAAGACATTTAAAATCTTTGTGAGGTAATTACTATTACATTAATTTTACACATGAGTGAACTAAAATGCAAGAAAATTAAATGTCTTAACAAGAGATTTAAAAGTAATTACTAAATACATTTTTAGTAATATTTAGATAGCCTAAATATCCCATGTAAAACTCTGCTTTTAGCATTAAAAAGTTTCCATTTTCTGACTAAGAGTTTTAGTCCTCCTTTTAGAATATTTAATGATATTGCCATAAATAGACTATTAGGAATTATAATAAAGAGGGTTTCCCTTACCTGTGGTTTCACTTTCCACAGTTTCAGTTATTAAATGGAAAACGCCAGAAATAAACAGTAAGTTTTAAATTGTGTGCAGTTCTGAATAGGTGATGAAATCTCTCAGTCCTGCCCAGCATGTGAACCATCCCTTTATCCAGCCCTGCCTGGTAGTCAATCAGTAGCCATTCAGCCTATCAGATCGACTGGTCAAGTCGTCCTTATTTTACTTAAAGTTGAGTGGAAGAGTGGCCATTACCTGACTCGCTGGTTTAAAGAATCATTCTGGCTGCTAAGAGGAAAAGAGACTGCAGGAGACATGGGTTAAGGGTGCTTTCAAGGAGCCCTGTTGAGAGAAAAACTACTTTAAAATATTATTGTTGGGCATACTTACTCTTTAGATTCCTGAGTTCTTTTAGTAACATGCTGTACAACTGTATCATAGCCAAATTCCTCACCCTGATTCTGATCAGATGTCCATTTTTCCATTTCGTCTTCAATCATAGACCCCAAAGTGTTGCATATATACTGTCTAAGGTACTTCACAAATTCATAGCTGAAACAAAGATTTGAAAAATAAATGCAGTAAATATCATGAATTCATCTATCAACCATACCCAGAAAAAATGTTAGCACAGAAAAGATCTGTAACATAAGTAGATTTCTTACCTTACTCTAGGATTAAATTAGTTATTCATCTCAAATCATTCAGCTAATCTAAAATTTTGTTGTTTGGTTGGGTTTTTTTTTTTTTTTTCTGAGAAAACTGGAAAAACTCACATTTAAAAATGACAATGGTGGATAGCAAACTTCGGGACCAACACAAACTTTAATGGGTTAGGACCTTTCCATACTTTGTTATGATTTGCATGTGGTGCTTAAGCATAGGGAAAGCAGTTGTTAAAGACTTTTATAATTGTTCAAGTTTATGAAGAAAACCACATTAGAATAACAGTAATTATAAAAGAATTAAATAGGAAAAGGTTAAGCTCCGATCATTGGAAGTTTTTTGCACATTTGGAAACTGTGTAAATTTTGAACTGCCTTAAATTTCACCTAATCAGCTTTTGCCTATGTTCACAAAAAGAAGCATCTCAGAAAATCCAACACATTGGACATTTTCCTTAATACTTTTAGGGTGATGCCAACATTAAAATCCATTTGCTAACTCACAACAATATAGCAAACATGAGCCGGCAAGAGTTCCAAAGTGTGTAATTATTTTATGAAACACATTTAGTAAAAGTAAAGAGCAATGGTTGTAATTAATATCATGATTTTAAATGGTTTAAAAAGTTTTTTTTCGTCTCTTAAATGACAAAGATAATTTAGGACAGGTCATTTTTGTAAATGCCACTATGTTCAAGACTTGTAGTTTGTATATATAACTGTACAAAGAGCCTTGCATATAATATATACCACAGAAGCTCAAGGAGAGCCTGAATAATTTTCTTCAACATAAGCCCATCACAGTATCCAGCATACAGTCTTCAGTTTAATATTTAAGAAGAGACTGTACGTCCGCTAAGAAACAGCCATCTTACCCAGGTAGCCACGGGATCTCATTTTCAAGTTTAACTGCTTTTGACTGAGATTTCCTGCCCTGCCCGTTTCCCCTCAGCTCTGAACAAACTGCTGTTTCCTGGAATCTCTATGTCTGCTTCAGAAATGTAAGTGGCAGCCCTGCCATAGCCAGTTCAGGCCCCAAAAGACAAGTAGAGACATTTATTATGAAACATGCAGTATTACAGAAAAAGTACAAGCTCAGAGTCAAAACAGCCTGAATGCCAGCTCCAGCTGATAAACTCTAGCTGGAGTGGCCTGGAACAAATCTGTTTTCTCATTTGAAATTCGGAAACAATGTCTACTTCATTCCTAGACAAGAAACCAAATTTAAAAAGATATTCCTCACTCCCGTAGCTTCAATTTCAGATTCAACACAAACAAGTGATTTCTTCAGCTCTTCCTTCAGCCAAAATGTCTCCCCAGAATAAAGGCACACCTGTTACTATACAGGCACACCCCTTTTTATTGCACCTTACTGCACTTCACAGATATTTGAGTTTTTCACAGACTGAAGATCTGTGGCAACCCTGTGTCACAGCAAGTCTATCAGCAGCAAGAACATTTACTCACTTTGTGTGTCTGTCACACTTTGGTAATTCTCACAGTATTTCAAACTTTTTCATTATTATTATATTTGTTATGGCAATCTGTCAACTGTGACCTGTGATTTTACTACTACAACTTGCTAAAGGCTCAGATGACAGTACTTCTAGCAATAACATATTTTTAAATTAAGGTATGTGCTTTTTTTTTACACAACTTTACTACACAGTTAATAGGCTACAGTGTGGTGTAACTATAACCTTTATATAAAAAAAGGAAACACCCTCAAAAATCAATGACTCGCTTTACTATAATACTTGCTTCATTTCAGTGGTCTGGAACCAAACATACAATATCTCTGAGGTAAATCAGTATATTAACTGCCTATTAGACAAGGCTACTTTGTTTTATCCCCATATCAGTCTGCACAACCTGTACCAAATCTTTCATCCTATCTACCGGCTGCAAGCCATGTTCTCCTCTGACACATCTTTGTTAATGGTACCATCCTTCAGTCGGATACCTGTGTATAGCCTCAAACAATCTTCTCCATTACATCTCAGATCTAACTAGTTAGCAAATGCTATAATTACGTAAATTCTTCTTCTATAGCTTTCCTTTCCCACTGCCACCAGATTAATGTGCATATTTTTGTAACTGTAGCTAAACAAATACAATAGCCCTCATAAGTCATCCTATAAATCTGTGGTTCTTAAAGTATAACATGAACAAGAATCACCAGAAGGGCTTATTAAACCACAAATTGCTGGGCCCCACTCTCAGAGCCTCAATTCAGGCACACTGTGGGCACAGGCATTCACATTTCTAACGAGTTCCCAGGTGATTCTGATGCAGATGCCAAAGCTGCTGGTGCTAGGACCGATACTTGAGAATCACTGATCTAGACAGATTCTGTACTCAGGTGACTTTTAAACTAGCCTAAATTTCTTGGAGCTTCGATCAGCAAATTTCTACAATGTTGTGTTGTTTCTGGTGTACCTGCTGCATGCTCAGTCGCTTAAATTGTGTCCGACTGTTTGTGACCCCATGGACTGTAGCCTGCCAGGTTCCTCTGTTCATGGGATTCTCCAGGCAAGACTACTGGAGTGGGTTGCCACGCTCTTCTCCAGGGGATCTTCCCAACCCAGGGATCAAACCCATGTCTCTTATATCTTCTGCAACGGCAGGCAGGTTCTTTACCACTAGTGCCACCTCGGAACTCACCCCATTAGTACAGTGAAGTGAACTGCTGACATTTCAAATTTTTATTTCAAAATATACACAATTGTATTATTATAAGGAAAAAAATATATAAAACATCTAGTACAAGTTTGTTCCAGGAAATCATTCTCTTAGCTATTATAAACAAGAATGTTTTTGGTCAGATTAGAAAAAGTATCAGTCATGATTTATCTTAAAAAGATAACTTATTAACTTATGAATTATAATACTGATATGTGGAATTCTTAAAACAGGTTATATTCCAGAATTATAGGATTTATTATATGATACACTACTTTATATATTAGTATATAAAAGATTATATACTGAAAAAAAGAATGAGTATTTTACACTACCTACAGATGGTAAAGCATCTATCTACAATGTGGGAGACCTGGGTATGATCCCTGGGTCGGGAAGATTCCCTGGAGAAGGAAATGGCAACCCACTCCAGTACTCTTGCCTAGAAAATCCCATGGATGGAGGAGCTTGGTACAGGCTACTGTCCATGGGGTCGCAAAGAGTCAGGCACAACTGAGCGACTTCACTTCACAACCTTTTAGGTCAAAGAATAAGCCTCTGAATGCTCAGTCACTCAGTCGTGTCCAACTCTTCGCAACACCTTGGACTGTAGCACACCAGTCTCCTCTGTCAGTGGGATTTTTCAGGCAAGAATACTGGAGTGGGCTGCCATTTTCTCCTCCAGGAGATTCTCTGAACCCAGGGATCAAACTCCTGCATCTCCTTCATTGGCAAGCTGATTCTTTAACACTGGGCTAGCTGGGCTTTGCCTGAATCATGATGAACAGTTATTAAATGCATAATTAATTATTGAAGCACACATATAATTCTTAGCGATTTCTCTATGCAGGGATAACACTCTACATAATGGATGTTTTCCTGAAGTAACCACTTAAACACGCTAGAGTTCACTAATTGAGAAAATCATTGGTAGATTCTTCTGTAAAACCAAAAATAAAGCCAATTCAATAAATATTGTGTTCCTTCTCTATTACACTAAAAATATGCCAGATTAGAGGGCCATGAAGACGAACACCTATATTAAAGACTGCTACAATCATGAGGGTTGCCAAGTATTTTATAGAGAGCTAACTAGTGAGCAATTCTCGCTGAAATGCAAGTAAGCTCTAACTCAGGCTTCCTGGGTGGCACTAAGGATAAAGAATCCACTTGCCAATGCAGGAGACATAAGAAATGTGGGTTTGATCCCTGGGTTGGAAAGATCCCCTGTAAGAGGGCATGGAAACCAGCTCAAGTATTTTTGCATAGAGAATCCTATGGACATTGGACCCTGGTGGGCTAGAGCCCGAGGGTCGCAAAGAGTTGACAGAGCTAAAGCAACTTAGCATGCATGCATGCTCTAACTCTGAGGTTCTCAACACTGCTGTATATTAGAATCACCTAGAGAGCTTTTAAAGAGATGGGAATACCAGACCACCTGACCTGCCCCCTGAGAAATCTGTATGCAGGTCAGAAAGCAACAGTTAGAACTAGACATGGAACAACAGACTGGTTCCAAATCAGGAAAAGAGTACGTCAAGGCTGTATATTATCACCTTGCTTATTTAACTTATATGCACAGTACATCATGAGAAATGCTGGGCTGGATGAAGCACAAGCTGGAATCAAGATTGCCGGGAGAAATATCAATAACCTCAGATATGCAGATGACACCACCCTTATGGCAGAAAGTGAGGAAGAACTAAAGAGCCTCTTAATGAAAGTGAAAGAGAGTGAAACAGTTGGCTTAAAGTTCAACATTCAGAAAACGAAGATCATGGCATCTGGTCTCATCACTTCACAACAAATAGATGGGGAAGCAATGGAAACAGTGACCAATTTTATTTTCTTGGGCTCCAAAATCACTGCAGATGGTGACTGCAGCCAGGAAATTAAAAGACGCTTGCTCCTTGGAAGAAAAGTTATGACCAACCTAGACAGCATATTAAAAAGCAGAGACATTACTTTGCCAACAAAGGTCCATCTAGTCAAAGATATGGTTTTTCCAGTAGTCATGTATGGATGTGAGATTTGGACTATAAAGAAAGCTGAGCAATGAAGAATTGATGCTTTTGAACCATGGTATTAGAGAAGACTCTTGAGAGTCTTTTGGACTGCAAGGAGATCCCGCTAGTCCATCCTAAAGGAAATCAGTCCTGAATATTCATTGGAAGGACTGATGCTGAAGCTGAAACTCCAATACTTTGACCACCTGATTCGAAGAACTGACTCATTCGAAAAGACCCTGATGCTGGGAAAGACGGAAGTGGGGAGAAGGGGATGACAGAGGATGAGATGGTTGGATGGCATCACTGACTCAATGGATATGAGTTTTAGTAAACTCTGGGAGTTGGTGATGGACAGGGAGGCCTGGTGTGCTGCAGTTCATGGGGTCACAAAGTCGGACACGACTGAGCGACTGAACTGAACTGAGAAAGCTTTTATGAAAAATACCTAGGCCAGGCCTCTACCACTCCCCCTCTACCAAACTCCCAGGAAATTTTGATACATTTATGGTTAAGGTTCATCATCAGTATTTTTTAAAAATGAGCTCCAATCAATGCTACTCTAGTCAAGATTGAAAAATAGGGATTTTTTCTTTTTTAATAGGAGGTCAATCTGAGTGTAAAAATTTATACAATACATACATGCATAATCAAAGCAATGTCTTCTTCCCTACAGTTCTCTTCTCCTCAAGGCTCAAATCCTAGCTTCTAGTTTCAAAGAAAAGAAAGGAAGCCTGGATCTTTTAGAGAGCATGTACAGTGTTGAGTAAGAAAAAAGTTTTTTAAAGGCTATGGAAAGTATACATTAGGGCAGCTGCATGTGGAGCAAATCCTCAATAAGGCTGTTCTGCCTATACAATGTCTTCTCAAATGAATGCATTTTCCCCTTATTATACTACCTGATATTCTATCATTCATGGACTCAATTCTCTTAACGGTCATCATCTTACAAAAATGCCAATAGCCTAGAGATACTGGTTTCCCCTGTTAATCTATTTATCAAGATTATTTTTCTTGCTAATACATCAGGACAACATCAGGCAGATTTAAGGAACTAATGTTCTGACAGTGGAGATGGGATGACATAATTCTGATATATAATATGAGATATATATTGATAATATATATATCTGAGATATATACTGATAATAATATAATATGAAATTCACATATATAATATGCCACTTTGGGTGGCAACATATACCTAAGTGACTAAGTTCAAGTGACTAAGTTCAAGGAGAGTTTGTCAGTGAGTAGAAAGATAAATCAAGATATGAGTACCTGGACTGACAGGATCTCATCAAACTCTAAGATTGTAAAATGCTATGAAAACACCAAACACAAGCATCTCCTCCTGTATGCTTCTTCATAAGGACTTCCTTCCTCCTAAGACAAAGATCTTAGGCTAGTGCAGCTAACACATGAATTTTGCTATCTGTACTTTTAAGGCTATAAATGACTCAAACTATTTTTAGAATTATAAATTGTACTTTTAAGACTACAAACTTGTTATAATTTGATTGTGTCTGGGTTTTTCCAGGTCAGCCACAAGTAAATCAAATAGTAAACCTTAATGATGCAAGTTAATCAGCAGGCATTTAATCTATCTAATAAACTGCTGAAGAGGAGCTGACATTATTACAATAGTAATTGCACTGCTGAGAAGAACCATAATGATTCAATTTTAAACTTGAAAAGCATTTAAAAACTGACACAGCTAAAGCAATACTTATAGGCAAATGTGTAGCCTTAAATACTTACATTTTAAAAAAAAGAAGAAAAGCTGCTGTAAATAAAGGAGCTAAATAAACATTCATCACACAGATTTAAGTTTCCCAGGAAGGGAAAAAAGAGCAGAAATTTTACAAACTATAAAATAAATATATAATAGAAAGGAAAATCAAAGCTAACAGCTAGTTCTTTGAAAAGACTAATAAAGTTGATAAACCTCTAGCAGAACAGATGAAGAAGAAAGGAGGAAAGACACAAATTTTTAAAAAAGAATAAAAAATATTATGTTTCAAAAAGTAATGGGATATTAAGGGCTTCCCTAGTGGCTCAATGGGAAAGAATTCACCTGCAATGCAGGAGACATGGGTTCCATCCCTGGTTGGGAAGATCCCTTGGAAAAGGAAATGGCAATCCACTCCAATATTCTTGCCTGGGAAATCCCACAGACACAGGAGCCTGGTGGGCTACAGTACACGGGGTTGCAGAACAAAAACTTTTATACAGATAAGTTTGAAAATCTAGATTAAATAGATAAATTCCCAGAATATGATCCTAACAAAAACTCAATAATTTAAAAATATTTTAAAGAAGTATTTGCGTGTGAACTAAAAACCAGAAATTAAACCCCAAGTTTAATGCTTGNTACAGTACACGGGGTTGCAGAACAAAAACTTTTATACAGATAAGTTTGAAAATCTAGATTAAATAGATAAATTCCCAGAATATGATCCTAACAAAAACTCAATAATTTAACAATATTTTAAAGAAGTATTTGCGTGTGAACTAAAAACCAGAAATTAAACCCCAAGTTTAATGCTTGATGTGGCTCTGTTTGAGGCAAATCTGTATTACATGATTATAAAAGACATTAACGACCAAATCTGAATTTGAGAAAGTTGCAATTTTCTTATATTCTTCTAAGTAATGAATCAATAGCTAACCAATAAAATCTGGTCTCTGGTATCTCCCGGAGAGGGCAATGGCAACCCATTCCAGTACTCTTGCCTGGAAAATCCCAGGGAAGGGGGAGCCTGGTGGGCTGCCGTCTATAGGGTCGCACACAGTGCAACACTATTGAAACGACTTAGCAGCAGCAGCAGCTGGTATAGCCAAAATAAAGAATATTATCATGCAATATCAACTATCAGTAGTAGATTTAATAAAGAAATAAAAAATCATGGAAATACAAAAGAAACCATATGCATAACGAGAAATATTAATAAAAAAACTCCTCCCACACTTCTTAAAACTTCCTTGAGAATTGGGAGAAAACTGTAATGTTCTCCAAAAAATTGCAAATAAACACAAACTTTTGCAGAGAATATTAAAAGGGCTCAAGGATCCCCTGATGCCCACATAAAAGCAGGTAGGAATTCCAGATAAGAATTTCAGAGCACCTGAAAGTCAGTAAAGCTAACGTAACAAGAAAAATGTTAAATGCCATCCTCTTGAGAGCAAAGTTAATCAAAAATATCACTACTAATAATAAATTGAGGCACTTGGAGGTAAATTTTCATTGGAGAGGCTTAAATTATACATATGAATCAAATCAAAAGAAAAAATACACATCTCTAAAGAAACACACTTGTCAAGATTTATCGCAAATGATCTCTCTCACATTAAACTTCCTACCTACTGCTTCCAACCTAGAGCACGCCGTACCTTATCTAAATCCCTCATATCCCTGACAAGTATCACAGACTTCTGAGTATGCGCCTTCTCCCTTCGCGGGCACTTTTCAATATCCCGTGAGCTTCCCTGGTGGCTCAGTGGTAAATAATCCGCCTGTCAAGCAGGAGAAGCAGGTTCAATCCCCGGGTTGGGAAGATCCCCTGGAGAAGGAAATGGCAATCAACTCCAGTGGTCTTGCCTGGGAAACCATGGACAAGAGAGCCTTGTGGGCTACACTGTATCGGCTCGCAAAGAGTAAACAAACAACCACAAAGCTATTCCACAAGAAATTAATCTCTCGCGTATTCCTGCAGTGCTCAGAAGCCAAAATTGATGCAGCCACTGAAATATCAGATCAGCAATGAAACAAGGATCTTGTGAACTCAAAGCTTTAGAAGTATAGTGACAGAAATCACTTGTAACAAAACTATTCTTAAGCGAACAAGAATAATTTACTATGTTGCCCAGGAGAAAAATATAATTAGTATATGTCGGTCACGTCATTAAAAACACAGGGGAAGCAGAAAGTTTGCGAAATAAGAATAAAAAATAAATTCGGTATCTGAGTAAATAAACGAAAACGTAAACCTCCAACTTGGACGCTGTTTTGACAACAATCATATAACGTTCTTTATCCAACTGCATTTAGACCTTTTCTGGATCAGCTGATTTGTCTGCTTAAAACACCAAAAGGAATTTTACTTGTGAAAATTTTCATCAGTTTCCTCCAGATGTAAGAGGATCTCCTCGGCGCACTCCAGGGAGGGAGCACCCGTGATTTTCTCCTTCACGCTCTGGAACAACTGCCTCANCTATCTCTTACTCAAACACATTAACTTCCATATGCTAGGTACTTTGCTATCTGCTATGCTCGCATCAGTGAACAATAGATATATAAGACAAGTCTGCTGTCCTCAATAGCTCACAGTCTGATAGACATGTTACACATAAGGGAGACATATTTACAGATAATTAGACAAGCTGCTGTGTATCATCTTGAATAATTCCCTCCAGCTCTAAGCATCTGTGTTTGGAGAGTCTGTTCAGTTCATCAATTAGTTGTCTATAGTAATTTTATTGATTTTGTTTTATTGATTTTTATTGATTTTATTGATTTCCCTTAACCTTGGTTTATAATACTTGCATTATCTAAGTGAAGCTGTAATGGTTTAATTGAAAATCTTCAGTTGCCTGTGTTTATCCCTTTATAATTTTTGAAATTATTTTCTAGGCCAGTTTTCTTTCATATAGAGATTTAAAATACCCTTTGTGTTCTATAGTAGTTAATATTTGTAGTTGCATAACCTTTCATTAGGATAATACATTTTAAAGATAGAAAGGAACTAAAATAATATTGAATTGCAGTAAGNTAATTTTTGAAATTATTTTCTAGGCCAGTTTTCTTTCATATAGAGATTTAAAATACCCTTTGTGTTCTATAGTAGTTAATATTTGTAGTTGCATAACCTTTCATTAGGATAATACATTTTAAAGATAGAAAGGAACTAAAATAATATTGAATTGCAGTAAGTAATCAATTTAATAGAATTTGGTGACTTGAGGTTTTCCATAAAATCTGAGTTATTGTTTTTCTACTAGGTTGGTGCAAAAGTAATTGGTCTGAATCATTCAAGCTAGGCTTCAACATTCCATGAATCTCCAGATGTACAAGCTAGATTTAGAAAAGGCAAAGGAACCAGTGATCAAATTGCCAACATCTGTTAGATCATAGAGAAAGCAAGGTAATTCCAGAAAAATATCTGCTTCATTGTCTATGCCGAAGGCTTTGACTGTGTGGATCACAACAAACTGCGGAAAATTCTTCAAGTCATGGGAATACCAGAATTCTTACCTGCCTCCTGAGAAACCTATATGCAGGTCAAGAAAAAATGGTTAGAACTGGATATGAAACAGTGGACTGGTTCAAAATTGGGAAAGGAGTACAACATAGCTCCATATTGTCATCCTGCTTATTTAACTTCTATGCAAAGTACACAATGTGAAATGCAAGGCTGGATGAAGCACAAGCTGAAATCAAGATTGCTAAGAGAAATATCAACAACCTCATATATGCAGATGATACCACTCCAATGGCAGAAACCAAAGAGAAACCAAAGAACCTCTTGATGAGGATGAAGAGGAGAGTGAAAAAGCTGGCCTAAAACTCAGTATTCATAAAACTAAGATCATGGCATCTGGTCCCATCACTTCATGGCAAATAAAAGGAGAAAAGTGGAAACAGTGGCAAATTTTATTTTCTTGGGCTCAAAAATCATCGTGGATTGTGACTGCAGACACAAAATTAAAAGACGCTTGATCTTTGGAAGAAAAGCTATGACAAACCTAGACAGCATATTAAAAAACAGACACATCACTTTGCTGACAAAGATCCATCTAATCAAAGCTAAGGTTTTTTTCAGTAGTTATGTAAAAATGTGAGAGTTGGACCATAGAGAAGGCTGAGCAATGAAGAATTTATGCTTTCAAACTGTGGTGCTGGAGAAGACTTTTGAGAATCCCTTGGACAGCAAGGAGATCAAACCAGTCAACCCAGAAGGAAATCAATCCTTCCAAATTTGGAAGGACTTATGCTGAAGCTGAAGCTCCAATATTTTGGCTGCCTTATGTGAAGAACCAACTCATTTGAAAAGACCCTGATGCTGGAAAAAACTGAGGGCAGGAGAAGAAGGGGGCAACAGAAGATGAGATGGTTGTATGATATCACCAACTCAATGGACATGAGTTTGAGCAAACTATGGGAGATAGTGAAGGACAGGGAAATTGGTCATGCTGCAATCTTTGGGGTCATAAGAGTCAGACATGACTTAGCATCTGAACAACTCTAGTATCCATAATTCTGCCTGGTATATAACTTTTTAGAATATTTATTGAATGGATGGATGAATAAATGAACATAGAAGTGAGGAAATTATCTGGATGACGGCAAAGACAGATGTCACAATGGCAGACCTGATAAAGTGGAGTGAGACTCCAGCTATCCACACACAAAAAGAGCTCTGGAGTCCAACTTTAGCAACACCGTGCAACAAACAAAGAAGAGAACCTGAGAATCACTGCACATCAAGAGAAGGAAGACAGCTTCATTTTGTCTGCATCATCCATTACTCAGCACCAAGAGGGAACTTCCCAGATAAGCTCCTCTCACCAGGAAAGGAAAAGTAAGCTTCCCCACCCTTTAGGGCACCACGTTAAATTCCCTTTTTGCTTTTACCCCACCTAGATTCAGTAAAGCTGAGACGTATATAGAGACTACAGAGATGGCATGGGACACGGAAGAAAACCACAGGTTACCAATTGCAGTCATGCAGTGAGAGAGACTGTGGTGTATAGTGACCCATGTTGCAGACAAAGGAAGATTTTACTACTGAAAAAATCAAAAGACAACAACAAAAAAACCAGACAGCACAGCTGTGGCAAACCCCCCAGCAGTGATGCTCTACTCAGGATGACAGACTGGATCCCTGCAGCTGACTCCTACCACTATATGCACACCTAGGTTACCTCCCCCAGCTGTGCACTTGCACACTGCCAACCTGATATTTATCATTAACATACACTGCAGTGCACATATCTGCAGACATGGGAGAGCATGCCAATAGCCAGGGCCCCACAGCTGCTTTGGGACCTGGCTCAGGCTTTCTCTCTGTCACTGGTCTGCAAAATTGTGCTCCAGGGCCTACTCTCACCACTACTATTCAACAAAGTACTGGAAATCCTAACCAGAGAAATGGGGCAAGAAAGAGAAGTAAAAGGTCTCTTATTTGGAAATGAACAAAGTAAAATTGTCTTTGTTTGCAGGTAATATAATCTTAAATACAGAAAATCCTGAAGCCTCCACCAAAAGACTGTTGGAACTAATAAATATTGTGAAGTTGTAGGATACAAAATCAACATATAGAAAGTATAATAGTTGTTTTTCTATAATCTAACTGCAATATATCCAAAAATAAATTTTTTAAAAAGTCTTATTCACAATACCATCAAAAAACAATAAAATACTTAGGAATAAATTTAACCAAAAAACAGTAAGACTTCAATGAAAGAAACTGAAAAACACACAACCAAATGGAAAGATATCCCATGTTTATGGGTCAAGAATTAATATTGTTAAAATGTTTATACTCTCCAAAGTCATCTATAGATTCAATACAGTACCTATCAAAATTCTAATACATTTTCACAGAAATAGAAAAAGCAGTTCTAAGAATTGTATGGAACCATAAAAGACCCCACTCCAGTACTCCTGCCTGGAAAATCCCACGGACGGAAGAGCCTGGAAGGCTGCAGTCCATGGGGTCGCTGAGGGTCAGACATGACTGAGCGACTTCACTTTCACTTTTCACTTTCATGCATTGGAGAAGGAAATGGCAACCTACTTCAGTGTTCTTGCCTGGAGAATCCCAGGGGCGGGGGAGCCTGGTGGGCTGCCATCTATGGGGTCACACAGAGTCAGACACGACTGAAGTGACTTAGCAGCAGCATAAAAGACCCCAAATAGCCAAAGCAGTCCTGAGAAAGAGGAACAAAGCTGGAGATGTCAGACTCCTGATTTCAAAATCATACTGTAAAACTATAGAAATCAAAACAATATGGTACTGACATAAAAATAAACAGTATAGACAATGGAAGAGAATCTAGAGCCCAGAAATAAGTCCTCACAATACAGTCAAGTAATATTTAACAAGAGAGCTCTTCAGTAAATAGTGTTGGGAAATGTATAAATACATGCAAAAGAATAACACGGATGTCTATCTTACACCACTCACAAAAACTGAAAAGTCCAGGACTTAAACATAAAAACTGAAACCATAAAACTCTTATAAATATATAGGTGAAAAGCTTCTTGACAAAAACTGTGGCAAACTGTCTTTTTGTGTATGACACCAAAAACAAAAATAAATAAGTGGGAGCAAATAAAACTAAAAAAGCACAGCAAAAGAAACAAGAAAGTGAAAAGTTGGCCTACCAAATGGGAGTAAACATTTACAAATTATATCTGATAAGGGGCTAATATCCAAAATACATTTAAAAAATTCATACAACTCAATAACAAACCATCCAGTTAAAAACTGAGCAGAGGAACTAATTAGATATTTTTCCAAAGAAGACGTACAAGTGGCCAATGGATATATGAAAAGTTGATCAACATCACTAGTCACTATGTAAATACAAGTCAGAACCACAGTGAGATATTATCTCACACCTCTTAAAATGGCAGTCATCAAAATGACAAGAGATAAAAAGTACTGGTTAATATGTGGAGAAAAGGGAACCTTTGTGCACTGTTGATGGCAATGTATAAATTGGTTCATCCACTATGGAAAGCAGAATGGAAGTTCCTCAAAAAATCAAAACTGGGACTTCCTTGGTAGTGCAGTGGATAAGAATCCATCTGCCAATGCAGGGTACATGAATTCAATCCCTGGTCCAGGAAGAGTCCAGGTACGAAAGAGCAACTGAGCCCATGTGTCACAACTACTGAACTTGCATTCTGGAACTGAACTGAACTGAACCGGAGCCTCAACTACTGAGCCTGCATGCCACAACTACCCTGCCTAGAGCCTGCGTTTCACGAGAGAAGCCACCTCAATGAGAAGCTCACACACCACAATGAAGAGTAGCCCCCGACTCGCCACAACTAGAGAAAGTTGGAGGCCTGAGCAAAGCAATGAAGACCCAGCATAGTCAAAAATAAATTTTAAAAAAAATCACCATTATAAAAGATCAACCTAACCCAGTCACCACATGTTGAAAATAAAGTCTCTTAAACAATGTAACAGTTATTTAAAAAATCAAAAATTGCTCCAATTTTCTCATACACATATTTGTGTATGTGTAACATACAAGTGAACCAAGATCAACCCAAGAAAGTATGTTGCCAATAATTTGTTGTCACTGTATGCTGCTGCTGCTGCTAAATCACTTCAGTCGTGTCCGACTCTGTGCAATCCCATAGATGGCAGCCCACCAGGTTCCCCCATCCCTGGGATTCTCCAGGCAAGAACACTGGAGTGGGTTGCCATTTCCTTCTCCAATGCATGAAAATGAAAAGTGAAAGGGAAGTCGCTCAGTCGTGTCCGACTCTTAGCGATCCCATGGACTGAAGCCCACCAGGCTCCTCCGTCCATGGGATTTTCCAGGCAAGAGTGGGGCACCATGGCCTTCTCCGTGTCACTGTATACAATTTGTTTTTTTCTCTGTGCCACATTATTTTGTTCAAACTATTCTCAGTGTGAGTTATTTCCATTATTTTTGCCATTACAAATAAAACTATCAAATCATATAGAATTGTATTTGCATATTAATTTTGTAGCCACCAACCTTATTAAAATGTCTTCTTCTGTTAATTTGTCTTTAAATTTTTTACTGTTCTATGTCTATTTATAAAAACCACAAATAATGAGATCTTTGCTTCTTTTTTCCAATCCACATATCCTTTATTTTTCTTTCTTACTATACTGGCCCTGTGGTACATATTAAGTCTACTGATCAGGCTATGGTTCAAATTCTCAGTTACAGCTTTTTATTCTTCTCAGCACAGCAATTATGTTCAAGAAAGTTAATTTTCCTTGTTACGTTCTAGGGTGTTAAGTAGAGAGGGAAGGTTTAATCCTGGCTCACCATCCATTTGACATCCTAGTTTTATGGGGAAGGCATGTTTTTCTATTAGACTCCTTATCTTGAACAAGTCTTGGGCTGTGGTTCCTGTTGTAACATCCTGTGGGGCCATGCAGAAACATGGTTAGAAACATAAGCCAGTTCTATTTCTCAATTTACCTTTCTGAGCTCTTGACTTAGATAACTGACCTGAAATTTTCTTACATTATTACCAGTTCACTGATACATTTAAGAAAGTTTTATTAAATATATTTTATGAGAAATATTTAGTTATTTTTATTGGCAAGTCAGTCCAGGCACCCAGCCATATTTCCAGAAAAAAACCAGGTGAGTGGAAGAACTATGAAAACAAACTAGGTGGCTGATTCTTCAGACAAGATGCAAGAACTAGTTTAAGTATATCCTTTAAAGTAAGGCCAGTTTTCTAAATGATTTTGAAATCCTTTCTCAAAAAGTAATAACAATGCCAAATTTTTTTTTTCCTTTTCCAGTAAAAGCTCTATACTACATATCTGACAGTAGGTAAAAATATCAGGAGAAATGTATTCATTTCACTCTGATGTCATTTCTCTCAGTGAAAACACTTTTACATTTTTACTCAGAAAACTATCTCCATGCCAACACATATTCTGCCAGTCAGTTACACACCAACTTTTGAACTCGAAACACCCACACAAAGGTCTTCATGATTGACTCTCACTTCTCAGAAATAAAATAGTAATGTTCCAGGATTCATGAGAGATCATAGTATTCTTTTATAGTCCATTTGATGTATGGTTTCAAAATGCCAGACAGAAACTCATAATGCCTTCAGAATTCGTGCCAAGTACACATAGCTGAGATTACTCAGAAAAAGCAGTGTTAATCTTAAAGACATTTACTATTTTCTTAGAATGACAAAAGGGCATTCATAAAATTTTATGTCTAACTCACTTTGTTTATTCTATGGGTGTGACCCTTAATTGTTTGTTTTGCTATTTAATTCAATGTTTGCCAAACAAAATGACAGGGATTTTGAGTCCCATTTCACTGCATCCAGCATAACTCAAGTTACCAACCTTGACTCACATATTCAGAAGAGGAAAACAGTCACTAAAATAAGAAACCGAGAACTCCACTTTTGTATCCATAATGTCACTACCCCTGGCACGTGGGAGAAGCTAAATCTTTATGACTTTATGTCTGTGTAACTTTCCAACATCAGCCACTTAAAATGTGTACCTCTCTCAGAGCCCTTGCTGAAGTGATGTGTTTAGGTGGTCGTGCTTGTACTGTGCAGTTCCATGATTCCATGCTGAGTAGATAATCTGTATATAAACCTAATCTCCACTGAAAGATTTTAAATGGAATTCCCCCTTGTATCAGGAAGAAAGTGACAGAGAAAGAAGATAGTCTCTAGGGTTTGATAGATCTGGGTTTATATTTCAGCAAAATGTTGTTCGTGAACTTTGTGGCACTAACAAGTGAACATGAGTTTCCTAATCTCCAATAAAGGGTATAATGCCTAATTTACAGGGCTGTGGCATCCCACTCCAGTACTCTTGCCTGGAAAATCCCATGGATGGAGGAGCCTGGTGGGCTGCAGTCCATGGGGTCGCTAAGAGTAGGGCACGACTGAGTGACTTCACTTTCACTTTTCACTTTCATGCATTGGAGAAGGCAATGGCAACCCACTCCAGTGTTCTTGCCTGGAGAATCCCAGGGACGGGGGAGCCTGGTGGGCTGCCGACTCTGGGGTCGCACAGAGTCGGACACGACTGAAGTGACTTAGCAGTTGTGCGGAACAAGTGAGGTGGCACAGAAACAACTAGCTTACTTCCTGGCACAAAGTTGTAATTCAGCAAGCTATTTTCCTACTCATCACCCACTTTTTCAAACACTATTTAAAAATTTATCTTTTTTTTTACCTTTTGGTATTGAATATGTTGCCTGTATCTGATGTCCATCATGGTGTTGCTTCTTTATAATAGCGCTTCTCTTACAGTACATGTAAGCCTTGTCTAGTTTCTGGCCAAAGGGCAAGAGATCATTTTTAAAACAGAAGGAACACTCTGTATAGGACTCCCATTTTTTCCCACTGATTTCATCCCTGGTCATGGCTTCTTCAATGAACAATATACACAAATTTCAAACTATTTCATGTCTGTGTCCCTTGGTTCAAATTCTAAATACTGAAACTCGATGATTATATATAGATTGTCTAGTCATCATGGAATCGCACAGTGCAAACATCACCACCCAAGTCCATCACTCCAAGGGCTCTGAGACGGGGTACAAATTCAAAGAAATGGCTGCTGTTGGAAAGTTACATAGACACACCTAGTTCACCTTATCTGATTCCATGCTCAACAAATTGTTTATTAGGTTTACCTTGAAGTTTGCCTATTGAGGAAATATGCACTGCCATTTGGGTGTTATATTTCTCTTTGTAAATTAATATATTGACATCAATAATATAAGCAAAAATAAAGAAGATAAACATAGAGGATCAATCTGTAAAAGGAGAGTAGAAAAAAATACATAAGAGGAAGTAAGGAAGAGGGAGAACTAGAAAATTACTTGACTTTTTGTCCTTGAGCTTTGGCTTTTCATTCTGAACTTTTCTCCTTGAAATTCCACTGTAGCCTGCAGATTTATCACATTTTTGCTTGATTTACTTTGAATAAGTTTTTGGTTTTTCAACTGTGGCACATTGAAAAAAAATTTTTTTAATTTTAAAAGCCTGAAACTGTGTCAGACCTGGTGTCACACTATAATAAATTATCCAAGGTAGTGCAGTCCTGTGAGGTTTCATGCCCGTCAGCCAACTTTAGCTGAATTTCTTTAACTCAATACTATTCATAGATTTGCTTATTCAAACAAATTATCTCCAAGAAGACATCTGTGGTAAAATATTTACTTGTTAAAAGAAAATAATGTGTCCTGAAGATTTTAATTAATGGTAAAATATGAAATGCTGTCACTGAGTTTTGCTTCCTTAATCAATTTTTTTTTAATCCAAGAAATGATAGCAAGAAGGGTATGGGAGTGGTATGAATAAAATTATAAACATAGGATTTTTGCATTTTACAGATAATAAAGACAGTATAGAATCTAAAATCTCAATATCTTTAATATATGTAATAGGTTTCACACTGGCTTCCTGTGTAGTTTCATCTGAATCATGTTTAGTCCTAACTTCAACTGTCAAAAGACATAGAATAAAACAATGGTTATCAGTACTCATCACCACTTCAATTGATTGCAGTAGACATAAAGAAAAGAATAACACAGGACTGTAAGTACTTGCATTCAAGGACTAGCTACAAGCCATGGCATGTGGGTAGAAAAAAAGTGCTTTTAAGACACATAAGATACAATATTGTATAATTACTAACTGAAGAATTAAGAATCCTGGAGGAGCAGTTAAGAAAAATGAACTCAATGGGTTTAAGTATTAGAGTAAAAGAAGAAAAATAAAGAAAAAAGCATGAGGTAACAGAAAATGTATTCCCTCAAGTTTAATCAGTAAATGCAAACGAACAGTGTTCTACCCAGTGTCACATAACGAATTTATTCTATCAATGTTTCATTATTTTTCTTAGCCTGACAGATTGGGAAAATATGTTACAATAGTTCATAAAATCTTTGCTAATGCCCCTACCTTGTCCAATAGTTAGTGATCTGGAACCAATGGGAAAAAAAAAAAAAAGCAGATTTTATATGTTTTTTCTTTTGCTTGCTAGTTAACCCATCCCTACCAAAACTCTGGTCTTACTTTCTGACATCAAGACAGAGCTGTCTCAAGGCAAATTTGTTAGGGCTTGAGATTTCTTTTTCAGTAATACTAGACTTGAAGGGTTAGAATACTGGTGAAGAAAATACCCTGCTATTAGCTTCTTCACATTTCAGAACACAGCTGACTACTCAGGGGAACTGTGGGTAAGCAACAAATGACAAGCAAAATTCTGCCCATTAATTCAGCATCTTACTGTTTGTTGTTTGGTTTTCTGCAGAAACAAAACTCATAATTAGGCTAGGCAGTTGAGGACCCGCAATTGCCTCTCTCTACCTTATTATGTTGAACTCTTTGCTTCCCTTTGCTTTAAATATTACAGAAAAATAATTTCATATGGGTGTAAAAAGCAGCCAATAAAAGAAAGGCATAAAAAAATCACTATTGATTTGTATACTGTGTACTGTCATACTTGTGGTAATGACTAGTCTATGACACAACTTTATAATCTGCATGTCTTCAAAGTTACTAAACATGACTAACAGAAATAAAGAATAGCCCTGTGGAAAAAGTCTTCAAGCATTATCTGACAGCTTGGCTAACGGTGACAGAATTTTCTCTAAATAGCTCAGATTTTACGATAGTACTTAAATGAGAACTCATCCTCTCATATAGCAATAGTTTTGTCTTCTGGGCTAATTTTTTCACAAACATAAAACACTACTTATACTCACTGTGAAAAACAGTTAATATGCAGTTGTGATGGAGACAAAAAATTATACATGGAAGAACTGAATGATTTATTTTTCTTTCCCAAAGGTCTACACCTTAGATATATCTTAAACTGTTACCTAAGGCAAAAAGTCAACACAAATAATTTGTTTAGCTGGTAAGGCTTTATATAAAAGTGTGATTTTATAGCAAAGAGTCAGACACTAGACTGAGGCTCAGAAACTCTTGCTATTGGTTGTAATCACTTTTATTTAAAAGTTAAGTGTATTTCGAANTATTTATTTTCCAGTTGAATAGTAAACATAATTGAATAATAACTGAATGATAAATAATACATATTTATGTAAGTATCAATGGCAACCCACTCTAGTACTTGCCTGGGAAATCCCATGGACAGAAGAGCCTGGTAGGTTACAGTCCATGGGGTCACGACTGAGCAACTTCACTTTCACTTTTCACTTTCATACACTGGAGAAGGAAATAGCAACCCACTCCATTATTCCTGCCTGGAGAATCCCAGGGACTGGAGCCTGGTGGGTCGCCGTCTAGGGGTCACACAGAGTTGGACACGACTGATGTGACTTAGCAGCAGCAGCAGCATGTTTATATTGGGCTTCTCAGGTGGCTCAGTTGGATAAAGAACCCATCTACAATGCGGAGACAGAGGAGATGTGGATTCAATCCCTGGGTCAGAAAGATTCCCCAGAGGAAGGCATGGCAAACCACTCCAGTATTCTTGCCTGGAGAATCCCATGGACAGGGGAGCCTGGCAGAGCACAATTCATAGGGTCACAAAGAGTCGGACATGACTGAGCACACACACACATACATGTCTATATTAATTATCATATATTCTGATTTTCCCCCTGTATTACAACTCAATTTGCTTCAGAAAAAAAGTAAGATATTTTCATATCCTCTTTCTTTCCCTGCCCACTAAAAAGATTTCTCTTTTGCCTCTTAATTTCCTGGGACTTATGCAGTCAGAGTACCAGAAAAAAACTGAAGAGTTCAAGCCAGTTGAGCTAATTGGATTGCTTTAAATTCGAGATGACAAAGAGTTGCCAAAGAAAATTATGGAAGAAAAAGAAAAAAAAAAAACAATGAAAAGGAGGGCAAGGAAGATAAAGATCAATCCAGGATGACTTTGGGGGATGTTTGAAGCATCAGGGATGAGAGTTTAGGGTGATTTCCTCTACTGTGTGGGGCAAGACTCTAAGAAGATAGGTGAAAAAGAGGACTCAAATAATTTTGTTGTATATTATGACTGAAATTTCTCTTTGGTGGCTTTTGGGGGAATATATTGGTAAATTGCTTTCTAAATTTTTAGGAAAGTTGTATTATGTTTTTCATTTGTATATTTGTTTTCCAATTACACACCATATTCAGGTTGATTTCACGGTGAGAATGAGGTCCAGCTTTATCCAGATGATAATATAGACTAAGGATTATTGTTCCATGAGGTGATAGATATTTGATCTACAACTTTTAAGAAAATTATCTTATGTTTCAATTGCTTTCAAGTTTTGTTGTAAGCTATAACAATCCAGATGATAGAGAAACTGGTAAATTTAGTAGCATCTATTTGTTTACAAGCATTTAATAATTCACATAAATTAAAATGGATTGTTCCAGACACTATAAAATTCTTATTAGAAGGAAAACATAGGCAGAACACTCTTTGACATAAAATGTAGCAATATCTTTATCGATGCACCTCCTAGAGTAAAGGAAACAAAAGCAAAAATAAACAAATGGGACCTAATTAAAGTTAAAACCATCTGCACAGTTTGGAAACCCACAGAATGAGAGAAAATATTTGTAAATGATGCAACTGACAAAGAATTAATCTCCAAAATATACAAAGAGCTCATGCAGCTCTATATTAAAAAAAAAAAAAAAAACTCGAGCAATCCAATCAAAAATGAGCATAAAATGTAAATAGACAGTTCTCCAAAGAAGACATTCAGATGGGGAAAAAAAGCAAATGAAAAGATGTTCAACATCACTAATTATCAGAGAAATGCAAATCAAAACTACAGTGAGGTATCACCTCACAATGGTCAGAATGGCCATCACCGAAAAAGTCTACAGACAATAAATGCTAGAGAAGATGTGGAGAAAAGGGAAGCCTCCTACACTGTTGGTTGGAATGTAAATTGATACATTCACTATGGAGAACACTAAGGACGTTCCCTAAAAAACTTAAAATAGAACTATCATATGATCCATCAATCCTACTCTTGAGAAAACTGTAATTCAAAAGGATATATGTTCCCCCAAGGTTCATTGTAATCCTATTTACAATAGCCAAGACATGCCCATCAAAAGAAGAATGAATAAAGAAATCATTGTATATATGTGTGTGTGTGTGTGTGTGTGTGTGTGTGTGTGTGTGTGTGTACAATGGAATCTTACTCAGCCATAAAGAAGAATAAAATAATGCCATTTGCAGCAACATGGATGGACCTGGAGATAATACTAAGTGAAATAAGTCAGACAGAGAAAAACAAACATATGATATAACTCATATGTAAAATCTATTTTTTTAAGATACTGAAGAACCTATTTGCAAAACAGGAGTAGAATTCTAGATATTAAAAACAAACTTATGGTTACCAACAGGGAAATGTGGCAGGAGGGATAAATCAGGAACTTGGGATGAACACACACAGTAAAATATATAAGGTAGATGACAGATGGGGACCCAATGTATAGCAAAGGGAACTCTACCCAATATTCTGTGATGACTTGTATGAGAAATGAATCTCAAAAAGAATAAATATATGTATATGCATAACTGAGTCACTTTGCTGTATACCTGAAACTAACACAACATCGCAAATCAGCTGTATTCCAATATAATTAAAATTTTCTGGATTATCTTTTTTTAAAAGGTTCAGTGAAGCAAGAGGTTTATTTATTTGGCCTCCCTCAACATGTGGCGGAGAAAGCAATGGCACCCCACTGCAGTACTCTTGCCTGGAAAATCCCATGGATGGGGGAGCCTGGTAGGCTGCAGTCCATGGGGTCGTGAACAGTCAGACATGACTGAGCGACTTCACTTTCACTTTTCCCTTTCATGCATTGGAGAAGGAAATGGCAACCCACTCCAGTGTTCTTGCCTGGAGAATCCCAGGGATGGGGGAGCCTGGTGGGCTGCCGTCTATGGGGTCGCACAGAGTCGGACACGATTGAAGTGACTTAGCAGCAGCAGCAACATGTGGGATCTTAATTCCCTAACCAGGGATCAAATCCACACATTGCATTGGAAGCTCAGAGTTTTAATCACTGGACCACCAGAGAAGTGCTAAAATATTAAAATTAAAAAAAAAAGGTTGTGGCATTATAAGTCCAAAATATTGCAAAATTAACATTTATTGAATGCTTATTTTTTGCCTGTTTTATTCTATGCACTAATTAATTTGATATGCTCACCATAACTCCATGATGTAGAACTGGGCTTTACCCTGTTTCCAAAGAGGAAACTGAGCAGCAATATAGTCAGGCTGCAGAGCCTGTCTTCTGGATTATACCATCTCTTTAATCAAGGCTTATATTTAATCTCTAAAGTATAAAACGTTATATTACTGGTACTTACCGGAATAGAAAAACATATACTAACATTTCATAATTAATAACAAAGCATATATATAGGGAAATCTATTTTCACAGTATGGATTTTAAAACAATCTTATTCCCAATAATACAAATAGTATCTTTGTACTGTATTCTGTTTATGTTCTACCTAATCCATCTATTCACCTTGCTTTCTGGCTAGACTTGTCATTATTACAACTACTGAATAATGCACACATCAGTCTTCGTGCAATTTATTTGAGAAAAAAGTAGCAAAGTCACTTTTTTCTGTATTTTCTTTTAAGTGAGGAAAAATACATGTGTCAGGTTGTCTCAGACTTATAAAGGGAAAATTTGACTCAGGGCATCTAAGAACACATAATTTCTACTCGTGTATATTACAAAAGAATGGAGGCTATCTGCAGAGAGTGATGATAAATAGATTGATAGATAAATAATTATATATTATAAATTATTTAATATATATCATATATATACCTTGGGCTTCCCCAGTGGCTCAGCAGTAAAGAATCCACCTGCAAAGTAGGAGATGTACGTTCGATCCTGGGTCAGGAAGATCTCCTAGGGAACAAAACGGCAACCCACTCCAGTGTTCTTGCCTGGAAAATGCCATGGACAGTGGAGCCTGGTAGGTGACAGGGGGGTCATAAAAGAGTCAGATGCAACTTGGCTACTGAACAGCAGCAGGATATATATTTGGCCACATTAATAGAGATAAATCATATTGTTGAATCAGATTGATAATTATGTTATATGCTGTAATTTATTTCATTTATACAATATGTAACTGGCAAAACTGATAAAAATCCTATTGTTGAATCTATTGTTCTACGGACATAACAGGGGACATAGACATATCAGTTAAAATTCAGGGTCACCTTAAAAATAATGTATATAACAGAAATGTGGAAATAGTCGGAGAAAGGCACTAAAACGGTCAATCTTTGAACAAATATATCTAATGATCACCATGGTAACATTCATAACGGGGTAGCTATGGAGAAACATTTCCTTCACCGTCTCAATAGATAATTTTCCTGAGGATGACCTATATTGAGGCTTTAACAGGATCACCTCTGTAGTTGAAAGAAAATTGCCACTTCCATAGGAAATTGCCTAGAAAATGACTTTCTCATAGAACCACCACCTGAGTCACTTCAAAATATAGTACTTAAGGGACTGTTTTGAGAATGGCGAGAGCATTACTAGCATTCTAAGAGAGTGTTCCCAGAATCACTTAGACTAGGCTGCATTTCAAACCATCCTTTTGTGTTGTTCCACAGGACTCTATAAATGAGGGATTTAATACCCAGAAACTTAAAGTGTGGATGTGTCCATTCACAAGATTATTTAGTTGATTCTGAAAATATTTTATGATATTTGTGTGTGTGTGTATGAGTGATCTTATTGGTGCAGAGAGATGAATGCCTTATAGGAGGACCTCAAAAAAATCTCATTTGGGAAATTTGAAATATCCACCACCACCTTGTAATGGTTTTTTCCCGCACGTGGGAAAAGGTGAAATTGATGGGCCATGATTTTTGTCTATTTTTCTTACTTAAAGAAGTATCTAGATACTTTCCTAAAAAACACGCTGCTATCTCTGCTGGGAGAGAGAATTTCTTGTGGTGTGTAAATCTTCAGCTCATAGCAACTTGGTTTAGGTATCAGCCTTGTTTTTTTGTGTTTCTGTGAAGGGATAAGGACAAACTTGCTCTCAGTGCCCCAAATGAGGTGTGAGGATTGTGAGTGGGTCTAATCATGGGCCCTCAGTTCTTTCCCTAAGGGAAGTAATAAAAGGGGTTGAAACACCTTAATTCCTTCTGACATTAACCCAGTCCTGCTGGTAGAAAACTCTGCTGTACGCACTCAGCAAGTCATTTGCCATTCACTCCCACTTACTTCTGGGACTCCAAACCATCTGGAAGATTAAAGAACCCCACTTCCAGCAGAAGGCAGGACAGTACAGGTGATATCTGGATATTGCTTGTCACTGTGGTCAAGATGGAAAAAAGGGACAATGAAACTTTTGGCTGATGTTTATGTCTTGAGGACTTACTATTTTTTCTCTTCGTGATATAGCAGTTTCAACAAGCAGACTAACCCCAAATGGGAAGTATCTCTATTTTTGACAAGCCCTAGAACTATGTTCCCTTGCTATCTCCAGTTTTCTTGAAGAGATCTCTAGTCTTTTCCATTCTATTAGTTTACTTTGCATTTTTTCATTTAAAAAGGCCTTCTTATCTCTCCTTGCTATTCTCTGGAACTATAAATTCAGTTGGGTATATCTGTCCCTTTCTCCCTTGTTTTTTGCTTCTCTTATTTCCTCGGTTATATGTAAAGCCTCCTCAGACAACCATTTTGTGTGATGCTGGGAAAGACTGAAGGCAAAAGAGGGTGGCAGAGGATAAGATGGTTAGATAGCATCACCAACTCAACGGACATGAATCTGAGAACTCCAAAAGACAGTAAAGGACAGGGAAGCCTGGTGTGCTGCAGTCCATGGGGTTGCAGAGTCAGAAATGACTTAGTGCCTGAACAACAAAGAACTATACAGAAGCTACCCAATTTTTGACTGAATTTCTTCAAATATTGATCCCATGTACATGCATATCTGAAATAAGGTGACAAATATTAAAACATTTTAGAAACAAGTATAGTGGATGAGGGGGAAAGGTGCTAAACTGATAACTTTGGAAGCGTGTGGAATTTTTAAGACTAAAGGCAAAAACACACACACAAATAAAAAAACTGTGCATAAGTACTTTAGTTGGTAATATTTTTTTCTCCACAATGGTTTAGGGTGACAATTTTAATACTGCTATTCATGTATGTATGTTGGAATTGAAAATTTAAGTAAATGGATGGCAGGTGGTAGGAGCCAGGTGTCTCACTATAGGAGTGAGACTTTATGGATAAACAAGTAGAGGCCAGAATGAGCCATGTGGTAGTGGATTATAAAGTTGGAGATACCAGTATGAACTCATGCTTAGCTTAAGCTTAATATAGATACAGATGGTTACATACAGAAATATTTGTGTGTGTGTCTGTATGTGTGCGTGCATGTGTGCTCTGTTGCTCAGTCGTGTCCAACTCTTTGTGACTCCATGGACTGTAGCCCACCAAGTTCCTCCGTCCATGGGATTCTCCAGGCAAATATTTATAGATATGTGTATATTTACAGGTCAATATACACACAGATATTTCCTTGCTCTATCAGCTGAGAAGGCCTGGAGATTATCCAACAAGAGATTGTTGGATAAATTCTAGGACTGGCTTAGGCAATATACAACATGGAGTGGATTTCTTGTAGTGTCAGAAAGTAAAGAAGTACTCAAAATGAAACAAAAATCTGCAATAATGGGGGTATGTCAAAGGAACACAGAAGCTAACTGTAAGAGATCCTAATGGTCAAAACTGGCACGATTTGAACAATATAAAATAACAGATTATAATCCAATGTAAAATAAATAAATGTTTGTGAGTCCATAATAATATAAATTAGAGATTGAATAAATAAATAAGTGGGGGACAAAAGACAAATCTCTCAGGCAGAATTCCAAATAATTCATATAGATCGCCTACTCTCAAGGAGGGAGAACATGACTGCCACTCAAGTGTGACTGTGTATAGTGACATCCTTCCAAAGATTATAGCATGGAAAGAGAAAGAAGAGAGTGACTTTACTGTGTAGAAACCTGGCAGACACTGACTCAGCCGGGTAATCAAAGTCAGCATCCATAGTTTGTCATGTTGATGGTATGTACTCTTGATATGCTGTTACGAAAACAGCACTTTAACTCTGTGGTCTTGCTCTCAAAAACTACATATCTGTCTAATAGACAGAGGCCATAATTGAGGAACATTCTACAAAATACCTAAACAATATTCCTTAAAACTACCAGGGTCATCAAAAGCAAGTCTGAGAAAATGCCACAGCCAAGAAGAGCTTAATTAAACCTGATAACTAAATATAATGTGGTATCCTGAGTGAGACCCTGGAACAATAGAGGGATATTTGGTAAAAAGAAAGAAAATCTGAATGAAGATTTTACATGTATATATAGACTTTTAGCTAGTAAAGAATCTGCCTGCAAAGGAGGAGACCTGGGTTAAAGCTCTGGGTTGGGAACATCCTCTGGAGGAAGGCATGGCAACCCACTCCAGTATTCTTGCCTGGAGAATTCCCATGGACAGAGGAGCCTAGCAGGCTACAGTCCTTGAGGACACAAAGAGTTGGACACAACTGAGTGACTAAGCATAGTACGGCATAGACTTTTTAAATATTGCTGTTTCATTAATTTTAAAAATGCACCATACTAATGGAAAGATGGTAATAATGGGGAGGACTTCCCTGGTGGTCTCAGTTCAGTTCAGTTCAGTTNTCCCATGGACAGAGGAGCCTAGCAGGCTACAGTCCTTGAGGACACAAAGAGTTGGACACAACTGAGTGACTAAGCATAGTACGGCATAGACTTTTTAAATATTGCTGTTTCATTAATTTTAAAAATGCACCATACTAATGGAAAGATGGTAATAATGGGGAGGACTTCCCTGGTGGTCTCAGTTCAGTTCAGTTCAGTTCAGTCGCTCAGTCGTGTCCGACTCTTTCGGACCCCATGAATCGCAGCATGCCAGGCCTCCCTGTCCACCACCAACTTCCGGGTTTCACTCAGATTCACGTCCATCAAGTCAGTGATGCCATCCAGCCATCTCATCCTCTGTCGTCCACTTCTCCTCCTGCCCCNGAAATCTGCATTCCAAAGATGCTTATATCTGGAATAGGTGAATTTAACTCCGATGACCATTATATCTACTACTGCGGGCAGGAATCCCTCAGAAGAAATGGAGTAGCCATCATGGTCAACAAAAGAGTCTGAAATGCAGTACTTGGATGCAGTCTCAAGAACTACAGAACGATCTCCGTTCATCTCCAAGGCAAACCATTCAATATCACGGTAATCCAAGTCTATACTCCAATCAGTAACGCTGAAGAAGCTGAAGTTGAACGGTTCTTTGAAGACCTACAAGACCTTGTAGAACTAACACCCTAAAAGATGTCCTTTTCATTATAGGAGGCCAGAATGTGTAAGTGGGAAGTCAAGAAACACCTGGAGTAACAGGCAAATTTTGCCTTGGAATGCAGAATGAAGGACGTNTACTTGGATGCAGTCTCAAGAACTACAGAACGATCTCCGTTCATCTCCAAGGCAAACCATTCAATATCACGGTAATCCAAGTCTATACTCCAATCAGTAACGCTGAAGAAGCTGAAGTTGAACGGTTCTTTGAAGACCTACAAGACCTTGTAGAACTAACACCCTAAAAGATGTCCTTTTCATTATAGGAGGCCAGAATGTGTAAGTGGGAAGTCAAGAAACACCTGGAGTAACAGGCAAATTTTGCCTTGGAATGCAGAATGAAGGACGTCCAAGACTAATAGAGTTTTGCCAAGAAAATGCACTGGTCATAGCAAACACCCTCTTCCAACAACACAAGAGAAAACTACACATGGACATCACCAGATGGTCAACACCGAAATCAGACTGATTATATTCTTTGCAGCCAAAGATGGAGAAGCTCTATACAATCAACAAAAACAAGACCAGGAGCTGACTGTGGCTCAGATCATGAGCTCCTTATTGCCAAATTCAGACTTAAATTGAAGAAAGTATGGAAAACCACTAGACCATTCAGGTATGACCTAAATCAAATCCCTTATGATTATACAGTGGAAGTGAGAAATAGATTTAATGGCCTAGATCTGATAGATAGAGTGCCTGGTGAACTATGGAAGGAGGTTTGTGACACTGTACAGGAGACAGGGATCAAGTCCATCTCCATGGAAAAGAAATGCAAAAAAAAGCAAAGTGGCTGTCTGGGGAGGCCTTACAAATAGCTGTGAAAAGAAGAGAAGCAAAAAGCAAAGGAGAAAAGGAAAGATATAAGCATCTGAATGCAGAGTTCCCTGGTGGTCTGGTGGCTAAAAATGCACCTGCTAATACAAGAAGCACTAGTTTGATCCCTGGTCCAAAAATATCCCACATGCCACAGAGCAACTAAGTCCATGAGCCACAACTACTGAGTCCAGAAACTGCAACTACTGAGCCTATGCACCGCCACTATTGAAGCCCACAACCCCAGCCCATGCTCTGTAATAAGAGAAGCCACCACAGTGAGAAACTCATGCACTACCAGTAGAGAAAGCCCAAATGCAGCAACAAAGACCTAGCAGAGTCAAAAATAAATAAATAAAATTTTAATTGCAAAAAAAAAATGAAAAAGCTAATTATTTTAACCATGATTCTTTCTGTGTACTTTTAAGAGATTTGATTCCTATAAAATGCAGGCTGTCAACAAAGCTGCAAGGTCTTGTTATTAATACTTTGTAGTTTATAACCTGTTAGGTATATTCTTTCTTTATCATTCTCACAATGATCTGTGTGATAGATGATACAGACAAGGAACTGTGGTTCAAAATATTAAAGTTATTTCTCTAAGGTCGTGTGACTGTAACATAAGGAGCAGGAATTCAAAGCGGAGTCTTCCAACTGAAAATTCCTTTCCACTTGTATTCCTTCCCAAATGTATCTGATTTCCAACAGGACAATGACTCCCTGACCTTAACTCTGATCTAGCAAATTATTCATACTTTTTCTTCATCACCAGAAAGTAGTTTGTCAAGAATCACTGTTAAAAATTCTTAATCTGGTGAACTATATTGTCCTCCTAAATTTCACTCCATGCCAAACTATTCAGGCAGAGCTCCCACGGCCTATAGGCCTGAGATTCTGAAATTTTCCGTAATGTCTGATAGACCTTTTTGATCCATCACATTGAGTTATATCAATCATATCATCTTGAAGAACACATTGTAAAGAAAATAATGCAGTGTGATTAATATGAACGGATGTGACATGGCACAATTAAGTTCCAGTCTAAAGACCCAAGGAGAAAAATACCTGATGCTCTGTAAGGTTCACTGAACAAAGACTCCCTGTTAACAGAGTAAAGACAGCTTATAGCCTTCATTTTCCCAAGTTGGAGAGAGAAGAAACACAATATATGTAAGTAATGTAATATGTGTTTGTCCACTCTGTGTGGGCAGAAAATTTCCTCTGTCTGAAATCTAGTATTTCCCATTTCACTCCTGAGCCAAGTTTAACTTACCAATGCTAATCCACAGGGGGAAGCATAATGTGTTTTTGGAAGTAATTTATTATTATTATTATACATATGGATGAGGGAATTTAAAAATAATTCAATATATTACGTTCAGAAAAATAAGGAATTTTAATAGATTTGAAATGTAAATGATATTTCATCGAGTATATTCTTGCATCATTCTAGATGATGAATTCTTAAAAGGTATTTACACTGTTACCAAAGGTTGTGATCATTCCTTTGAAGGTTATCTTTCTGTTTAGTTTTACTTTACAATCTTTTTTTTTTAAGCTATTCTGCAGTATGTGGGATTATACTACCCCAATCAGGGATTGAATCTGTGCCCTCTGCAGTGGAAATTTGGAGTCTTAACCACTGGACTGACAGGGAAGTCTTGAATTTTACTTTATAATTTAAGTCTGTGTAAAACAAAGATCAAAATAAACTGCGAAGCATGTTCTTCAGAGTTTCTTTTTTTCATTATGTATTGAGAGATGTAACATTTGTATATCTGTGTATCTTGGTAGAATAATAATTTATAATTAACCCAATGCTTTTAAAGCATATCTTTACTGTCTTTGTTACCGAACATAAGTTAATGTATCTGATACATGTGCTTGTGTCTGCGCAGTTGCTCAGTCATGTCTGACTCTTTGAAACTCTATGGACTATAGCCCGCCAGGCTCCTCTGCCCATGGGGTTTTCCAGACAAGAATTCTGGAGTTGACATTTCCTCTGCTAGTGGATCTTCCTGACCCAAGGATCAAACCTGCATCTTCTGCTTGCCAGGTGGATTGTTTACCACTGAGCCACCTGGGAATCCCATCCAATACACAGTGAGGCCAAATAAACCAAAGCATCAGAGTTTGGAGCAGAATTAGATTTATCACGAGGACCAAGAAAGAAGAACAAGTGGGTCATGCTCAAAATCCCCATATTTCCTGATGGTTTGAGGGGAGGTTTTATAGGCAAGATTTGGGGTGAAGGCTGCAGGATACATGACTTCTTCTGCTTGGTTGGTGGTGAGGTAACAGGGCCCCTTTTTAATGTTTCTCGTCTTCTTATCTCCATTTCTTTTTCTATCTAGCTTTTCTCTCTTCCTCTCCCCCCACCCCATGCTTTCTTTTACAAAGAGAAGCTCTGAAACTGAGCAGGACCATGTGGATCTCCCAGGCACAAACATCTTTGTGTATCCCCCGTTTCTTGTTTGTAGGAAATAGGTTTCATTTAGCCTCCTTGACCTTCCCTGATTTCCAAAAGGCAGATTAAAATGCTTTCTAATCAGGGAAGGAAGGGAATGCAGAAAGAAAGGAGGAGCCATCAGGAATAATAGTGCAAGCTTAGGGCAGGATCTTGCTTCCTCCTCAAGGAATATCAGTCAATCAGTTCAGTCACTCAGTTGTGTCTGACTCTTTACGACCCCATGGACTGCAGCACACAAGATTTCACTGTCCATCACCAACTCCTGGAGCTTGCTCAAACTCATGTCCATCGAGTCATTGATTCCATCCACCCATCTCATCCTCTGTCATTCCCTTCTCCTTCGGCCTTCAATCTTTCCCAGCATCAGGGTCTTTTCTAATCAGTCAGTTCTTCAAATGAGAAAGTTTGGCCAAAGTATTGGAGCTCCAACTTCATATCAATCCTTCCAACAAATATTCAGGATTGATTTCCTTTAGGGCTGACTGGTTTGATCTTCTTGCAGTCCAAGGGACTCTCAAGAGTCTTCTCCAACACCACAGTTCAAAACCATCAATTTTTTTGGTACTCAGCTTTCTTTATAGTCCAACTCTCACATCCATGGATTACTACTGGAAAAACCATAGTTTTGACTAGATGGACCTTTGTCGGCAAAGTAATGTCTCTGCTATTTAACAGGCTGTCTAGGTTGGTCATAGCTTTCCTTCCAAGGAGCAAGTGTCATTTTATTTCATGGCTGCAGTCACCATCGGCAGTAATTTTAGAGCCCAAGAAAATAAAGGAATATATGTAACAGGAAATATTGTTACAATATCTTTGAGTTATTCTGTAGGAACTAAGGCCCCCGTTCAGGTGGAGAATGGTAGCTTCAGGCTGAGCACAGCATTCCTGGGGCACGGGAAACATGGGTTCGATCCCTGGTCCAGGAAGATTCCACATGACACAAAGCAATTAAGTCCATTTGCTACAACTAACTGAGTCCAAGCTCTAGAGCCCATGAGCCGAAACTACTGGGCCTGTTTGCCTCAACTATTGAAGCCTGTGCACCTAGAGCCTGTGCTCTGCAACAAGAGAAGCCACCTCAACTGGCCCACATATCACAGTTCAAGAGCATCCCTCCCCCCCAACCACCCTCGCTGGAGAACAGCAACGAAAGGCCCAGCACAACAACAACAACAAAAAATTCTCCCCCCAGAACATTGGGGAGTTTGGGGGTTTTGAGCATAAGCCACCTGTTTTCCCTGCTTGTCCCTGTAATAAACCTTTCTTTGCTCCAAACTCTGATGTTTTGGTTGTTTCGTCTCACTGTACATTTGGCACATGAACTGAGCTTCTGTTTGGTAATACTCCCGTAACACGGATGGACCTAGAGATTATCATACTAAGTGAAATAAGCCAGACAGAGGAAATCATAGATGTATGGCTCATATGTGGAATCTAAAAAGAAAAAAAGAGAAGATACAAGTGAACTTATGTACATGACAGAAATGGACACACAGACATAGAAAACAAACTTATGGTTACCCAAGGTGAAGAATGGAGGGATAAACTAGAAGGTTGGCGTTAACATATACACACTACTATCTATAAAGTGGGTAACCAACGAAGACCTACTTCATAGCACAGGGAACTATACTCGATATTTTGTAACAACCTATAAGGGAAACGAATCTGAGAAAAACTTTGTGTGTGTGTATGTGTGCATGTGTTTGTGTAACTGAATCACTATGCTGTGTGCCTGAATGTAACACATTATAAATCCACTATGTCTGTGTGTGCGTCTGTTAGTTAGTCATGTCCAACTCTTTGTGACCCCATGAACTGGAGCTCGTCAGGCTTCTCTGCCCATCAAATCCTCCAGGCAAGAATACTGGAGTGGGTTGCCATTCCCTTCTCCAGAGGATCTTTCTGACCCAGGGATTGAAACCTGGTCTCCTGCATCACAGGCAGATTCTTTTCCACTTGAGCTACAGGCTTCAGTTAAAAAAAAAAAAAAGAAGAAGAAGAAAGAAAGAAAAGGACTTCCTTGATGATACAGTGGATAAGAATCTGCCTGCTGATGCAGGGGACAAGAGTTCAATCACTAGTCGGGAAGATTCCACGTGTCTTGGACCAATTAAGCCTGAGAGTCGCCACTTCTGAAGCCAGTACCCTAGAGTCTGTTCTCTGCAAAAAGAAAAGCCAAGCCATGGCAGTGAGAAGCCCAGCACCACAACGAAGAGGAGACCCCTCTGGCTGCAACTGGAAAAAGCCTGTGTGCAGCAGTGAAGACCCAGCGCAGTAAAAAATTTTAGAAAGAAAGAAGGGAAAGGAAGAAAGGAAGGAAGGAAAAAAGGTATGAGGAAGGGAGAAAACGAACCCTCAGGATCCCAGCACTTAACTCTCAGCAGCCGCTTCCTGGGAAGCCTACTGTCAAAGATGAAACTGTCCAGAGTACTCCAGGTCAAGGTAGTTCTGTGACCTTGGATATGTGACTGGATTCCTATGCCTGAGGTTTCTTATTTTTATACCTGAGATAATTACAGTCATATATCTCTTGGAGTGATTTTTGAGAATTAAATTAGGCAATGCTTGGGACTGGTGCATGGGGATGATCCAGAGAGTTGATATGGAGTGGGGGGGGGGGTTCAAGATTGGGAACTCACGTACACCTGAGATGGAAAAAAATAAATAAAATTAAAAATAAAAAAATTAAAAAATAAATAAAGTGGGTCTCTTATAAACAATGTACATTTAGATCTTGTTTCTTTTTAATCCATTCAGCCATCAAACTGTTACTGTTTCAAGCATTTCTTTAAACTCAGTTAATCTATAAATCTGGATATTTTAAAATCCAAGTATTTCTCAGAATGAAGACCTCTAGTAACTCGAATTTTTCCCCCTCATTTTATATTATTTTCTTTCTCCTTTAACAGGAAATAAATAAATAAATAAATTAGGCAATTCTAAGGTGCTTACGTGGGATTTCCCAGGGGGTGCTAGTGGTAAAGTATCCTCCTGCAGCTGAAGGAGATGCAGGAGACACAGGTTCGATCCCTGGGTTCCCTGGAGAAGAAAATGGCAAACGACTCCAGTATTCTTGCCTGGGAAATCCAGGAGCAAAGGAGCCTGGCAGGCTGCAGTCCATGGGGTCACAAGTCAGACATGACTGAGCACCTGAGCACAAAGTGCTTACATACTTAGTAGCAACAGCAATAATTAATAATTATTGCTATAATTAATACAAGGTCAATATGCAGTTTCTTTTCTTCATTAATTAAGGAACTGACAGTTTAGCCTTTTTGTCGAAGCAACAGTTTTATCTCCTGATTTGGTCTCCTTTCTCTTCCTTAACACCCAAGAAAGGAGATCAAGATGGCAGCAGCAGGTGGGAGGGGAGTTTAGAGCTGGGTAAGTGTATATATGTAGGACTGAGTCACTCTCCTGTGCACCTGCAGCTATCACGGCATTGTTAATCGGCTATGCTGCTGCTGCTGCTAAGTCACTTCAGTCCTGTCCAACTCTGTGCGACCCCAGACGACAGCCCACTAGGCTCCCCGTCCCTGGGATTCTCCAGGCAAGAGTACTGGAGTGGGTTGCCATTTCCTTCTCCAATGCATGAAAGTGAAAAGTGAAGGTGAAGTCGCTCAGTCATTTCCAACTCTTAGCGACCCCATGGACTGCAGCCTACCAGGCTCTTCTGTCCATTGGGTTTTCCAGTCAAGAGTACTGGAGTGGGGTGTCATTGCCTTCTCTGCAATCAGCTATACTCCAATACAAAATAAAAAGGTTTTAAAGAGAGAGAAGGTGATAGGTGCCAGTTTCTTCTTTTCCCCTTCTCTAATTTAAGTGTATATTACAAGGCATTCAGCATGGTGCCAAATCCTATGAGAACTAAAGGAGACTAGAACAATTTATGGTGAGATGAAAATTGGGATGGAGAGGCATTATGATCAAGCGGGAGAACATTATGTCCAGTATCCCAGAGCCCTCATGGCAGTCGCTTCCAAACTTTCAAGCTCCACGCCTATCTTCTTGAGATGCACCTACTTCAGCCATGCGGGAAGGCTTTCCACGTCCCAGACTTTCCAGTCTCTGTGCTTTTGGTCTCTCTTCTCTATCTATCAAAATTCTACTCACTCTTCCAGAATTAGCTCAAATGTTACCTCTGGGAACCGTTCCCTGGTTATGTCAGGTGAGATTAATTACCACTTCTCTCTGGTTCCACACCTTGCTTATAACACTAGACCCAACACTTCCTGAAGATGGGATCTTGTGTTATTAATGCATTTATCCTTGGCAAGGAGAAGGCAATGGCACCCCACTCCACCACTCTTGCCTGGAGAATCCCATGCATGGAGGAGCCTGGTGGGCTGCAATCTATGAGGTCATGAAGAGTCAGACACGACTGAGCGACTTCACTTTCACTTTCCACTTTCATGCATTGGAGAAGGAAATGGCAACCCACTCCAGTGTTATTGCCTGAAGAATCCCAGAGACGGGGAAGCCTGGTGGGCTGCCATCTATGGGGTCGCACAGAATCGGACATGACTGAAGCGACTTAGCAGCAGCAGCAGCATCCTTGGCAAGGAAATTCAGTTAATTTTTATGGAAGAATAGAAAGTAAAGATCTATGTATTATAGTAGGCATCTTATAGTCACATTGTTCTTAAATTTATTCAAATAATATTTTGTGGATGTTGAGTGCTTAAAAGATATTTATCCCAATTTGCCTGCATAGCACCCACTTTTTGAGATTCTCTCATGTAAGCAAAGTCACTAACAAGAAACAGACACATGTGGAGAGAGCACTGCAATGGAAGATTGGAAACCCGGTTAACCTGGTGCTATTCCCGCTTTGCCACTCGCTTTGTATTGCCCTGAGAAGATCATGTCTTTGGGCCACAAGCAATTCATTTGTAAAGTAAAAAGTTCAGCTAGATGATTTCTAAGATCCTGTCCAGCTGTCATATTCTACCATTCTACAAATACCAGTCCTGAGGTCTTTCGATCACGTTGCTTTCACACAAGGATTTATTGATAATACTGAATTTAAATAAAAGTTTAAAATAAGATGAGGGTGGTGACTTCAAAACAACTGGACAATACATATCTATCTGTGGGACTTCTTGGCAGTCCAGTGGTTAAGACTCCACGCTTCCACTGTAGGGGGCACGGGTTTCATCCCTGGCCAAGGAATTAAGACCGTGGTGCAACCAAAATAGAAGAGTCATCTGTGATTAGGATGCTGTGACATTCTTTTTTATTTTTCTGAAAAATGTGGGAAAGATAATCAATGTGACATGTGGTCTTGATAGCTCTGAGTATGCAATCAATGAACCTTAGATCATGTTCTCTAGAAGAAGAGCCAGAAATGGGGATTCCTGTTCAAATGACTTGTTGGAGGAATGTTCTCAGAGGTGAGGCGGGGGGGATCTTTTTATTTGTTAGTAGTTAACATTCTGAGCCCCTGTAGAATGGGTACTTCACCTAACAAAAGTAACCTAGGCAACTGCAGGCACCATCCTATGATTAAATTCCTTTAAGTCTATGCTATCCTTTCTGCAAAGGGAGAATTGAAGGGATAGCTGACCACCAAAGGGAGGACCTGAGCCTACAAGGAGAAACAATGACTGACCTGTTGATGTCAAGACCCAGGACCCATGGATAATACTTTTGATAAAAACAGAGCTCTTGACAGTTTACAAACCTCTATATAATACATGGGGCTTTGGATTCATTTGTTCTACAAGTTTGGTGCTTCCTCTTGCACCAAATCTAAAATACTAATGTATTTTTCCTCTTGACTAAACTTTTTGGGTTATTTTTGGACTGGAGAATTCCATGGACTGTACAGTCCATGGGGTCACAAAGAGTCGGACATGACTGAGCGACTTTCACTGTCATTCTGGCAAGTAAGGAAGTTATTGCCAGCCTACTGGGATGTGCAGAGTGTTCACTACAACTCTCAATATAAGCCAGGTCCTGTGCGTCAAGAATGTGTCTAATAAATAGGCAAAGTCCTATTTAAATCACTTCCTTTCTGAAAGAGAGAGACTGCAAAGGATGACTCCAGGGCTAGTACTAGCAAGTGAGACAGAAAATACTGGAAAATAAAGCTTGTAGGACAAGCATTTGAATTTGTTCAAAGAACTTAGTCCTTTACTGTGCATACAGATATCTCTTAAGAGTTCTCCCCTTGCAGAAGGCTTTGCCTCATTTTTTTTGTTGTTTGCTTGGGCTTTGCTTCTTAAATCTGATAACTCCTTCTTGCCTAACATCATCTCTGTAACCCCTCTGGATTCAACTCTCACTCTTCTCTCCCTAATTGCAAAGTTTTAAACTGTTTCTTGAATTCTTAGCCACTTTGATGGGTGTTACAATATGTGCTGTCCTTTATCCATACGTCTTTTATAAACAGGGACTAACCTCATTTTTCCGTGTATAGCCTTGAATTGAGGAACCCCAACCACGAAGAAGCCCAGATTTCCCAGTCACCAGGGAAAAGAAATATTTTCTTTGAGGACTCAAGTCTTCAGGAAATTTTGGATCTCTAAGACAGTGGTTCTCAGTTAAGGGCAATTATGCCCCAGGGACATCTGGCAATGTCTGTAAATTTTTGATTTTCACCATTGGGAAAAGAGTGGTACTGGTATCTAGTAAGTAGAAGCTGGGGTTTCCCTGGTGACTCAGCAGTAAAGAATCTACATGCAATGCAGGAGACACAAGGTCAATCCCTGGGTCAGGATGATCCCCTGGAGAAGGAAATAATAAATGCCTGGCAAATCCCTTGAACAGAGGAGACTGGTGAGCTACAGTCCATGGGTTCGCAAAAGAGTCGGAAACGACTTAGGAACTAAACAACAACAGGAAGAGGCCAGGGATGCTGCGAAGCATCTTATGATGCACAGAACAACCCCAAAGAATGAAGAATTGTCTAGTCTAAAATCTCTACAGTGCAGAAGATCAAATCTAGAATACTAAGCATATTAGCCTCTCTCACGTCAAGGCTCCACAACTTGGCTCTTCTCTTTACTGGAATTGCAAAATCATCTCTTGCAGATAACAAGAGGACATCTGTTTTATTAACAAAGGCCCCCCCAATTTCTTGCTCAGGCTACTTCAGCTGCCAGTGCAGAAGGTGACCAAGCAATTCCTTAGTGGACTTGCCACTGCTCTCCATGGTCTGATCTCTCCCTCTAGTGGTAAGCATTGAAAATGCAGCTCAGTTCAGTTCAGTCGCCCAATCCTGTCCGACGGACTCTGCGACCCCACAGACTGCAGCACACCAGGCCTTCCTGTTCGTCACTAACTCCCAGAGTTTACTCCAACTCATGTCCATTGAGTCAGTGATGCCATCCAACCATCTCATCCTCTGTCATCCCCTTCTCCTCCCACCTTCAATCTTTCCCAGCATCAGGGTCTTTTCAAATGAGTCAGCTCTTCGCATCAGGTGGCCAGAGTACTGGAGTTTCAGTTTCAGCATCAGTCCTTTCAATGAACACTCAGGACTGATCTCCTTTAGGATGAATTGGTTGGATCTCCTTGCAGTCCAAGGGACTCACAAGAGTCTTCTCCAACACCACAGTTCAAAAGCATCAATCCTTCGGTGCTCAGCTTTCTTTATGGTCCAGTTCTCACATGCATACATGACTACTGGAAAAACCATAGATTTGACTAGATGGACCTTTGCTGGCAAAGTAATGTCTTTGCTTTTTAATATGCTGTCTAGGTAGTTCATAACTTTTGTTCAGCTAGAAGAACAGAATTCCCCAATCGCTGGCATCAATGAAATGAGAGTGGCATTGGGAATTAGTTTAAGATTTTTTTTAGTTTGTTTTGCTTTACAATACTGTACTCATTTTGCCATACATTGACATAAATCAGCCATAAGTGTACCTGAGATTGTGGCGCTAGTGGTAAAGAATCTGCCTGCCAATGCTGGAGACAAAGAGACGTGGGTTCGATCCCTGGGTCGTGAAGATTTCCTGGAGGAGGGCAGAGCAACACTCCAGTATTCTTGTCTGGAGAATCCCATGCACAAGGAGCCTGGCGGACTTCAGCCCATAGCGTTGTGAAGAGTCAGACACAACTAAAGCGACTTAGTATGCACACTTAATAGAGTATCCCCATGCCTTCAACTTCCAAAAACAAACATTTTTTTTAGGCCTCGCTGAGTGGCATGCGAGATGTTAAGTTCCCCAATCAGGGATCCAACCTGTGCCCCCTGCACTGGGAGCGTGGAATCTTAACCACTGGACTGACAGGGAAATCCCAAGAATATATATTTTAAAAACACACCAGAACTTTAAAGAAAAAGCCACCATGAGACCAGCTTGAAAAAAAATTTATTTATTCAGTTATAGTGTAAAAATTGTTCATTTTTCATGACAAACCCCTTGGATTCAGGGCACGAATATGAGCTCAGACATTTAGTAACTGTATGATCTAGGTCAAGTAACTTTTCAAAGCCTCAGTTTCTTCATTTGTTAAAAAGAAAAAGTTCCGTTTCCTGTGTAATAGTACCTATCCTATATGGTTTAGTTACAAGTAAGTGAACTGTTGTGTGTGAATCACTAAGAATGGTCTTTGGCATTCAGTAAATGGCAGACACAATGCACATTATTTGGACAGGCAGCATTTGCCACTTTCTTGCTTTGCAGTATGTGGAGGAAATAAGACACGTAGAGTGCCTCCCCTCTGGCCTGCTCAAAAACTACCCCAGGCTATTGCAACACAAAGGTGCCTGCTTTGTGACATTATAGAAACATCCCACGGTTACTGTTAACAATCCCATTGCAGGTTTCAAGCTGGAAACCTCTGCCTACATCTCTATCTTGTGAGAACTGGCCACAGCAGTCTCCTTGGAGGTTTGGGTGCATTGCCTCCCCAAATAATGCCCTCTCGTGATCTGAAATTTCAGGGTGTGCAGGCCGTAAAATCCGACCAGAAGATCCTTTAGTCAGACAACCTTGTAACCTTTTATTCCCTTTGAGCCAGCAGGTGGAATGAAAACTATTCATAAGTAAATGTGATGGTGTTGTTCAGTCACTAAGTCGGGTCCAACTCTGCAACATCATGGACTGCAGCAGGCAGGACTTCCATGTTCTTCACTCTCTTCCAGAGCTTGCTCAAACTCACGTCCATTGATTTGGTGATACCGTCCAATCATCTCATCCTCTGTTGCCCTCTTCTCTCCTGCCTCAACCTTTCCCAGCATCAAGGTATTTTCTAATGAGTTGGCTCTCAGGTGGCCAAAATATTGGAGTTCCAGCTTTAGCAACAGTCCTTCCAGTGAATATTCAGACTTGATTTCCTTTAGGATTGACTGGTTCGATCTTCTTGCAGTCCGAGGGACTGTCAAGAGTCTTCTTCAGCACCATAATTTGAAAGCATGATTTCTTTGGCACTCAGCCTTCTTTATAGTCCAACTCTCAAACCGTACCTGACTAATAAAACTATAGCTTTGACTAGATGGACCTTTGTCGGCAAAGTAATGTCTCTGCTTTTTAAAACACTGTCTAGGTTTGTCATAGCTTTTCTTCCAAGGAGCAAGTGTCTTTTAACTTTGTGTGTAGAAAATAAATTAACTCTGAATATATGTAACATATATGTAATGTATATATGCATTAATAATACATTTAAACATTAATAATACAATCTAATAATTCCAAAATCTTGCAGAAAGACCATTTACACAATAAATGAATTTTATGATTGCAACTGAATGCTACTGGGCATAATCTCTTTACATACAGCAACTCTGACAAAATTGCTGACATTCATGTAACTATTTACTTAAAGCGAAAAATAATTAACATCTTCTAATTACAGCAAAAATCTGTTCACTGACCTATGATCATTTAAAAGCTTTCTTACCTTTCCAATTTTGGGAAATTTCTTTAGGGGTTATTTTCTAATCCCTTCAACAACTTATAGGTGGTGACTAGATAACTGAACATATGAATCACTCTGTCAATCAACAGATTTATGGCTCCTTTAGACAGAAAATATTCTTGTGGAGCAAACAGCAGCTAATTTCATAAGGGACACACGTATTGAGACAGTGAACCTGAAAGCACCTCAGAATGATGTTTGGAACATAATAAGGATTTAAGTAAGGTCATTACAATTTCAATCTAAATGTAATATACCTCTCAGTTGCTTATTTTAACATATATAAAAATACAGAAATTATAGAGACAATAATAATCATAGTAAAAAAATTCTGCATAAATTATTCTAAAAATATTTTTTGAATAAGTGAATGTCAAAAGTTTCTTAGAACTAATTATTATTTTAATAAATTTTTCCTCATTTTTTTCTGTACAATTTCTTACAGAGGTGAGATCATATTCTAAATTATCTCATTCTGCCATTATGCCTCCTATTATAATCTATTCTTTCCTTATAAGAACTAAAAAACATTTGAAAATATAATTTTAATAGCTCCCTAAAGCAATTTAAATTCTTTGATGTACAATTTCCCTCTTGTTGGGCAATAAGTCTGTTTTTCATTGTTTGTTTGTTTCTTGTTTTTTAGCATTATCAGTTCAGTTCAATTGCTCAGTCATGTCCAACTCTTTGTGATCCCATGGAATGCAACACGCCAGGCTTCCCTGTCCATCACCAACTCTCAGGGCTTGTTCAAACTCATGTCCATCGAGTTGGCAATGCCATCCAACCATCTTATCCTCTGTCATTCCCTTCTCCTGCTTTCAATCTTTGCCAGCATTAGGGTCTTTTCCAACAAGTCCATTCTTTCCATCAGTTGGCCAAAGTACTGGAGCTGCAGCTTGAGCATCAGTCCTTCCAATGAATATTCAGGACTGATCTCTTTTAGGACTGACTGATTTGATCTTGCAGTCCAAGGGACTCTCAAGAGTCTTCTCCAACACCACGGTTCAAAAGCATCAATTCTTTGGCGCTCAGCTTTCTTTATATATAACTAAAGCTGTAATAAACACGAATGCAAATTTGCAGCTTTTATTTCTTTTTTATATAATTGTATGTATTTATTTTTGGCTGTGCTGGGTCTTCACTGCTCTTCAGGTTTTCTCTAGCTGTGGTGAGCAGGAGCTTCTCTCTAGTTGCAGTGCACGGGCTTCTCACTGTGGCAGCTTCTCTTGCTGCAGAGCTCAGGCTCCAGGTGCACAGGCTCCAGCAGCTGTGGCACGTGGGCTCAGTCAGCGCAACTCCAGGGCTCTTGGAGCGCAGGCTCAGTAGTGCTGGTGCACAGGCTTAGTTGCAGGTGGGATCTTCCCAAACCAAAGGTGGAACCTGTGTCTGCTGCACTGGCAGGCAAACTCCTTACTACTTGAACTCCTGGGGAAATCCATAGTTAGGGTGCACAAATGGATATATAATGCTTGCCAAACTGAATTACTATGATTAAATAAGACAGCATATTAACATGGTAAAAGGAAAAAGGGATCATGTTCATGTATTACACAGCAATCTTTCTTTCTAGATTTCATTGACATCAACTTGTCATTGTTCAATAATGCCACGACTTCAGTGAGAGTGTCAAATACATGATCAGACCACTGAGTTATAATTAACAATCAACTGATAAAGATTTGGGGTGGTGAGGGGAAACTTTTATTTATTTTTTTGATAATAATTTTCTGACCATCTTGGTCTTAAAAAAAAAAGATTCATGATTATTTTTAACATGAGATAGCCTCCCTTTTAAATGCTTTGGTTCTAAACATTCCAGTAGCTCAAGATATATAATAGATTTTGTATACCAAACAAATAAATATAACTTTTTTAGTTTTAAAACACCTTTTTTGGAAAAAGGCAATATTTTTAAAATTTCATGGGAGCACTTCTGCTTCTAATGATGATGGGCAAAGGTCAAACAAGACTGAATCCTCCACAGAAAACAATAATAAAATTTGAATCTAATACAAATAGCAACTAGCAAGGAAATTAAAAGATGCTGGCTCCTTGGAAGAAAAGCTATCACAAACCTAGACAGCACAGTAAATAACAGAGACATTACTTTGCTGACAAAGGTCCATGTAGTCAAAGCCATGGTTTTTCTAGTAGTCATGTATGCATGTGAGAACTGGATCATAAAGAAAGCTGAGCACCAAAGAATTGATGCTTTCGAACTGTAGTGTTGGAAAAGACTCTTAAGAGTACCTTGGACTGCAAGGAGATCAAACCAGTCAATCCTAACTAAAGGGAATCAATCCTGAATATTCATTGGAAGGACTGATGGTGAAGCTGAAGCTCCAGTACTTTGACCACCTGATGCAAAGAGCTAACACATTGGAAAAGACCCTGATGCTGGAAAAGATAGAAGACAGAAAGAGAAGAGGTCGACAGAGGATGAGATAGTTGGATGTCATCACCAACTCAATAAACATGAGCTTGAGCAAGCTCTGGGAGGTGGTGAAGGACAGGGAAGCCTGGTGTGCTGCAGTCCATGGGGTTGGACATGACTCCAAAGAGTTAAACACAACTGAACAACAATAGAAGAAGTAGAAAGTAAAGAGAAAGAGATAGATTATGATGGAGCATACTCCTCAAGAAAAGTGGAGTTCTCATTTTTTGAAACTTTCATCCTGAGGCCAAGTGCAAATGGTGCTGAAAACAGTGAAGACGCGATTGAAAATAGTCAGGTAAACCAGAAAACTGAAGGTCATAAAACTGAAGCTCTTCCATCTGCTCATGAAATAGAACAGGTAAATTTTGAAAGAAAAAAAGAATCAGAAAAGGGACTCTGAAATTGTTCTCACACATCTTTGACCCATTAATCACATATATGTGAAACAGAAAGCATCTTGGCCAATAGTAATCCATCTGAAAGGAGACTAAAACTGCCACCCAAGAAACAAAGTTTGCAATTCAATTTTGCATAGATTGATAATTGAAAGGATTTGCAAGACTCCACAGAGGTCACCATTGGCCTCTGTATCTGTGAGCTCCACATGTTTGGAATCAACCAATCATAGATCAAAAATATTCAGAGAAAGAGAAATTCTAGTGAGTTCCAAATAGCAAAACTTGAATTTGTCTTGCACTAGCAACTATCTGCATAGCATTTACATTGTATTTAAAACTATTTATATAGTGTTTACATTATAACAAGTATTAGAATAATGTACAGATGATTTAAAGTATAGGGGAGGATATAAGTAAGTTATTTGCAAATACTATGTCACTTTATATAAAGTCCATGAGTATCACTGGATTTTGGTATCTGCTGGGCCAATACCCCAAGGATACTAAAGGATGAATGTACTCATATACAACTTTTATTAAAGGCAAAAGCTATTGTACAGCAAGAGAAAAGAGGTAAAAAAAAGAGAGAGAAAGAGAGAGAGAGAGCACTGAGGGTGCTTGAAACCTCCAAGCACAGCTCCCCAGGGTCTGTTATATTCACAAATGAGTATGTATTTCACCTTGGGGTTGAATTGCCAAGATTTCTCTGATAAGTCTTAGTTTCAGGAGAGCTGCCCAAAAGTTTCCAGAAAGTCCTTTTCTGCTGTTTCTGGGTATGAAAGCCAATCTCAAAAGTTTAACTGGCCATGGCAGGTGTAATTTATCAATAAGCAAGCCAGTCTTGGGTGTCTCCAGGGAAGCTTTGAACTTAGAATATTATAAATCATTAGTTAGCTCACTGACCTTTTCTTGGCCAAGATAAGGTGCCAGACTGCCAGATGTCCCTGGAGATAAACATAGAGCTGGTCTAGTCCAGCTCTAAAACAATTTTATCCTCACAAATCCCAATGAGATAATTGCCTTCTAAAACAAAAGAAATAGCACACATCAGGGGAAAGTAATAGAATCCAGAATCTCAGCAACTTAGCATTTATAATTCCTAGAGTACAATTAAAATTTGCCTCACATATGAGAAACCAGATACATGGGACACATCGCCAATAGAAAAGAAAACCAATTATGAGCAATTCTGAAAGACAGCACAGGAGACAAGTGTTTTATCCCTGGTCTGGGAAGGTCCCACATACCATGGAGCAACTAAGTCTGTGCACCACGACTACTGGGCCTATGCTCTCGAGCCCATGAACCACAACTACTGAGGCCCGTGCACCTGGAACCTGGGCTTTTCAACAAGAGAAGCATCAAAATGAGAAGCCTGTGCACTGTAACAAGAGCATAGCCTCTGAGCAGCAACAAAGATCCAGCATAGCCAAAAATAAATAAATAAAATTATATATAAAAAAGAGCTTTTGGAAAATTAAAAAAAGAAAATGCTTAAAGAAAAAAACTGTCAACTCTAGATTCTATATCCAGTAAAAGATACTCTTGAAACTAAAGGCAAAACAGAGGAAAAAAATCTATAGATCTATCCCAATGCCATCTCAAAATCCTAACAGTTCTTTTTTATTGTGAATCTTTTGTGTATACATGAAAATGGAGATGATGATTTTTAAAAATCATATGAAAGTGCAGAGCCATGTCCAGCCAATAAATCTTTTTTTAATGAATAAACATTTATTTTAGAACATTTTGATAAAAATTTACATGAAAATTAAAGAGTAGTACAGAACATCACCATGTACTCCCAATTCCCCCACATAGTTCCCCCTACTATCAACATCACTCTAGTATGGTAAATTTGTTACAACGAATGAATCAATATTGATTCTGTATTATTAGCTAAAAGACATAATTTAAATCTAGATTAATTCTTTGCATAGTACAGTTCTATGGATTCCAAAGAAGACATAATATCCTTTATCTAACTTTACAGTTTTATATATAATAGTTTCACTGCCTTAAAAATCCCCTGTGCTTCAACTAATCATCCTTCTTCCCTCCCTCAAGTCCCTGGAAACCACTGATCTCCTTAATATCTTTACAGTTTTGCCTTTTCCAGAATGTGATATGGCTGGAATCATAAAGATGTAGCCTTTTCAGATGGTTTCTTTCATTTAGTAATAGTCATTTAAGGTTTCTCTATTTCTTGTGGTGACCTGATAGTTCATTTCTTTTATCACTAACTAATATTCAACTGTATAGGTGAATCACTGTGTACACGTTTGATTAACCTATTGAAGGGCATCTTGGTTGTCTCAGGTTTGGGGCAATTATGAATAAGGCTACTATAAATAATAATTTTCAAGGTTTTGTGTAGACATAAGTTTTAGAAGGTAAAAGCAAAACTAAAAGTAAGTAAAACTTTTAGAAGGAAACAGGAGAGAACAGCTTCTTGATTTTGGTTACGTAGGCAAACATTTCTTAAAAGATTCTAAAAAGTGCTAATCATAGAGGAAAATTGATAATTTAGACTATATTTTTTAAGAGTTCTATTGCTGTTCTTCAATACAGATGCCTTTTTTTTTTTTCATTTTCTTGCCTAATTGGCCTAGTTGGAACTATATTACATCTATATTTTTTTAATCAAAAGAAACAACTAAGCAAGTGAATAGGCAACCCAGAAAAAGAAAAGCTATTTACAATACACTTATCTAACAAACAACTCATAGAATAAAGAACTCCGACAAAATGAAAGACAACATGTTCATCAAAGCAGAAATTACCCAAAGGTCCATTAACAGTAGAAAAGAAATTGTGACATACAGAGGAACATTACACAACAATAATAATGAATGATCTATGGCTGCCTGCAGGAATATGGATGAAAATGAAAGAGGCCAGACACACAAAAAAGTACATTCTTTAAGACTGAATTTAAAGACAGGAGAAAAATATGAAAGAATGAACAGTGAGTACTCTTATGTGGGATGTTATTAATGAAAGGAAGTGTCTTCAAGGAAAGCTGCTGCTGCTGCTGCTGCTGCTAAGTCGCTTCAGTCGTGTCCAACTCTGTGCAACCCCATAGATGGCAGCCCACCAGGCTCCTCTGTCCCCAGGATTGTCCAGGCAAGTACACTGGAGTGGGTTGCTATTTCCTTCTCCAATGCACGAAAGTGAAAAGTGAAAGTGAAGTCGCTCAGTCGTCCAACTCTTCGCTACGCCATGGACTGCAGCCTACCAGGCTCCGCAGTCCATGGGATTTTCCCGGCAAGAGTACTGGAGTGGGTTGCCATTGTCTTCTCCATCAAGGAAAGCTATGGGGATGCTATTGATGTAATTTTTTATTTCTTGATAAACGCTGGTTAAACAAGTGTATCTTATTTGCAAAAATCTTTCAAACTGCACATTTGGTGTATGTTCCTTCTTCTTTAAGTATGTTACATATTAAGAAGTTGATATAAAACAGAGACAGAAAGAATTATCCAAAGCAAAATTAAACAGCAAGTCAGTGGCAAAGGAGGAGTTCTAACTTCTAGCCTGGAATCCAGACTCTTTCACTCAGAGGCTGAGGACACAGTGAGGGCTGGACAAAAAGGCCATTATTATGAAGGGCCTCCTATTCAGGAAGGGTCTCAAAATGGGAATTTTTTATATCATTTCCAAATGAGATTATACATACAGATAGGAGATAAACTGACAGTTTGAAGAGTATGTTCATCAAAAATCTTTAAACATTATCAGCTCATCCTGCCTCATGATAACTATTGGACAATTTTATATTGTTTTAGTAGATCCTATAACTTATGATATGAATAGCAAAGTTATATATCTTTAGGGGGACTTATATTAAAATTATTAACTAATTTAAATTTTAAAGTTTATCAAGCATTTTGTCATATGGTTTTGGCATGTCTTCATTGTTAAGGACATTGAAAACCTCCCAAACAAAGGGCTTATCTTAGAGTTACCTCTAATTAAAGGAGAATTAAATACCTCTAATTATTTAATTAGAATTAGAATTACAAAGAACTACTACAGAAATAATAGGTTTTCCATAAATGTTTCTTGAATCTGAATCCAAAATTAGTTTTCAATGCCTAATTAAGGTCTAAAATAAAGATTGATTTTATGTCCTACCTGGTTTAGTATTCAATTCATTGAAAATGTCTATTAAAGCTGACAATACTTTAGAATTTAGTCTAAATACACAGTATGCTCTTTTCTTACAGATGGGTATAATCAAAAAGTCTGATTGACAACCCTGGTAATCTTTTCCCCAATGGATAAACTGTTTCATAAAAAGCCAAGAAAATTATTGAAACTCTTTATAAAAAATATTCATATAAGGAGAATCATATCTGTGTAAATCCATTGTTTCTATTAATGCCTAGGATTTAAGAAATTTCTATAGTCTATAATAATCATAACTTGATTTCTTTCACTTTCCACATGTTAATATTTTGAACTTTAATAGTTAAAATACATTTGTACTTTATTCAAGAATGAAAATAAAAGAACTATTAAAATTACTGAAGGGAAATTTGTAATTGGAATGAATCCATTTAACACTACATTGAATCTCCAATAGGTTAAAAAAAAGTCACCTGAACCTCCCAAACATATCAAGTATGCTGTTGTGACTGGAAATTTTATAAAATAGGACTTCAGGAGAATACTGAACACACCTAGTTGCTGCTGCTTGCCAGATCACACATTGGGTGATAACAACCTCCTACCAGTATTTCAACATGAGTGGCCCGCGGCCAGGAAATTGACAGGGCTGCCGGTGTGGGCTGAAGAAGGTCACTGTAAAACAGAAAGGAAATTCAAGGAGATCCAACCAGTCCATTCTGAAGGAGATCAGCCCTGGGATTTCTTTGGAAGGAATGATGCTGAAGCTGAAACTCCAGTACTTTGGCCACCTCATGAGAAGAGTTGACTCATTGGAAAAGACTCTGATGCTGGGAGGGATTGGGGGCAGGAGGAGAAGGGGACGACAGAGGATGAGATGGCTGGATGGCACCACAGACTCGATGGACGTTGAGTGAACTCCGGGAGTTGGTGATAGACAGGGAGGCCTGGGGTGCTGCGATTCATGGGGTCGCAAAGAGTTGGACACGACTGAGCGACTGAACTGAACTGAACTGAACTGAACCAGTATTTCAACATGAGTGGCCCAGGGCCAGGAAATTGACAGGGTTGCCGGGGTGGGCTGAAGAGGGTCACCGTAAAACATAAAGGAAATCCCACTGAATATGAATAAGTTTGAACTTCACGTGATGTAGGATTCAAGTTACTTATGAAGCAAATGTTTAGAAAGCATTATGAAGCATTAAGAACACATATTAACTTTATACTAAAAGCATTTAAAATATCCTTGCCATTGTTAGGGGTAGATACATAACTTGAGGGCTTCCCAGGTGGCACTCGTGGTAAAGAACCTGCCTCCCAATGCAGGAGGCGCCAGAAATGCGGGTTCTATCCCTGTGTCTGGATGATCTCCTGGAAGAAGGCATGGCAATCCACTCCAGTATTCTTGTCTGGAGAATCCCATGGACAGGGGAGCCTGGTGGCTACAGTCCATAGGGTCACAAAGAGTCAGAAGTGACTTAGGATGCATGCACGTAACTTGAGATGGGGCCATTTAAATGTAAAATTGTTAAATTTCATATCCCTATATGTTCTTAAAATGCTCCAATTCTTCTGGCATCTTCTTTCAACTCATGGCTTTTGCTTCCATCTCTTAACATCAGGAATCCAGGAGCTAATTCCATTTTCCAATGTACTAAATTGCACTACATAAGCAGTACACAGTTTCCCTGTTTTATGTCTGTAATTTACTTTTAAAAATTTCACCAAAGATGCGGTACTATAAATGTGTGTGTTGGTTGGTTGTTACATATAGTTACATATAGACTCTGGCTAATGAATCAAGAACACATGAAAAGACGCTCAACATCACTCATTATCAGAGAAATGCACATCAAAACCACAATGAGGTACCATCTCACACCGGTCAGAATGGCTGCTATCCAAAAGTCTACAAACAATAAATGCTGGAGAGGGTGTGGAGAAAAAGGAACCCTCTTACACTGTTGGTGGGAATGTAAACTAGTATAGCCACTGTGGAGAACAGTGTGGAGATTCCTTAAAAAACTGTAAATAAAACTGCCATACAATCCAGCAATCCCACTGCTGGGCATACACACTGAGGAAACCAGAATTGAAAGAGACACATGTACCCCAATGTTCATCGCAGCACTGTTTATAATAGCCAAGACATGGAAGCAACTTAGATGTCCATCAGCAGACGAATGGATAAGAGAGCTGGGTACATATACACAATGGAGTATTCAGGTCAGTTCAGTTCAGTTCAGTTCAGTCACTCAGTCGTGTCTGACTCTTTGCGACCCCATGAATCGCAGCACACCAGGCCTCCCTGTCCATCACCATCTCCCTTACTCAGCCATTAAAAAGAATACATTTGAATCAGTTCTAATGAGGTGGATGAAACTGGAGCCTCTTATACAGAGTGAAGTAAATCAGGAAGAAAAACACCAATACAATATATTAATGCATATATATGGTATTTAGAAAGATGGTAACGATGACCTTATATGTGAGATAGCAAAAGAGACACAGATGTATAGAACAAACTTTTGAACTCAGTGGGAGAAGGTGAGGGTGGGATGATTTGAGAGAATAGCATAGAAACATGTATATTACCATATGTGAAATAGATCACCAGTCCAGGTTCGATGCATGAGACAGGGTGCTCAGGGCTGGTGCACTGGGATGACCCTGAGGGATGGGATGAGGAGGGAGGTGGGAGGGGTTTCAGGCTGGGGAACACATGTACACTCATGGCTGATTCATGTCAGTGTATGGCAAAAACCACCACAATATTGTAAAGTAATTAGCCTCCAATTAAAATAAATTTAAAATAATAAAGAAAGAAAGAAAGAATTCATGGTTTGGCATGGGTGGCAAACATACACCAAAAAGGCAACCTCAGAGGCTACAAGTGCTTCTATATTCATGCTTTTGAAAAATACCAGTTATTTTCTAATTCGGATCCTGAATGTCAGATACAGATTTTACTGACAAAATTAATGATTTGTTAATTAGCATAATGAATGGTAGAAACAGGTTCTCCTTGGTCAAATGAATGATATTCAATTTTTGTAGGTTGGCTATAATTTAAGAGACCTTGGCATGAATAGGGTTTAAGAAACTAGTTACTTGACCCTCAAATGGCCCTGTACCCAGTCACTGGTTGGGAGGATATCTGATGGCTGAGTCTTTCTATAACCATCAAGTGCAGTTTCTGGAATATTGTAACTTCTGCTTTAAGAGAACTTTTCATGCAAGGTAGTGGTCTCAGCACCTAAAAAGAACAGAGAGTTGGGACTTTGTAGAGAATGCAAAGCAAGTTGTATGAAACGTTTAGGGTCTGCTTACTAATAAGTGTTTATTAAAAAAAATATTTAAATATGAAGTCAAACTTGATCTAAGGTTTTTTTTTTTTTTTATTTTGAGCTGGTACTAGTGTCATGAGGGAATAACTTTAATATACCTCAGGTTTTTGCAATGATCACTAATATATGCCAAAAAGAACTAAAAGTCAGTTAGATCAAATTTAGGTGAGTTCCTAGGCCCCTTGATTTATTTTTGTATATTCCTGTAAAAATTTATATCTTCAGTCTTCTAAAACTATCTTTGTAAGTCACAATGGTAAACTAATTTTTGTTCATTTTTCTTTTACCTTCTCCAAAAAATATTTTCATTTCTATTTTCACCTTCTTAAAAATTCCAATGTCTTAGTCCAAAAATCAAACTTAATGATGGAAAATCCAGCCTCCAAACAGAATGACTAGGTCAGATGCCATGGATCTGAAAGAAGTTTGTATGTCCTTAAGCTATACTTCACTGGGCGATAGATAATATTCTGACTTTATATTGGGCTGACCTTGACCTCAAGAGTTTTCTTATAGGTGACCACACAAATCTCCAAGAATTAAAAAAGTCACTTTCAAACATATTAAGTCTGCTATGACAGATTTGGATCTTATTTTTATATCAGTAACTACTTGAGATGTACTACTCATTTCCAGTAGCAAATAATTATTAAAATAGGAGTCTCTTAAAAATCAACTGGGGTTTTTTAATTTCGTCATTCTTAGAGCTATGTTTGCTATATTACTTTTTAATACATATAAAATTTATAATTACTAGGAAGCATGATGCCTTAAAGATAACTGTGTTGTTTCATGCTATTCTAAATAAAATTCTATGAAATTTTGTGATGGTTAAAGAAGATGTATAAAGCTGTCCATAGGTATCTTTTCCTGTGCACCAAGGAGACTTAGACATACAACAGAAAGGCATTTTAACGACTTTGGTAAGTGGTGCTTTAACCAAGCATATAAATATTTTTTTTATTTGGGAATTTTAATCTTGGCTGACTTTTGAAGCAATGTTAAGTCTTTTCTTTTTCTTTGGCATCAATTCAACAACTACGTATGTTCATTCATTTGTTATATGTTTGCTCATGGTCTTGATTGTTTGCAAACGTTTTGCACATAAAGAAATCATGTGGACTTATAAAATGGTCTCTATGTTCTCCAAATTTCCACTGCATCTACTACAAGGTCAAACATAATCATCCTGGTGAATGATTATGCTAATGAGATAACTACTTTATTGAATGATTTGCAATTAATTTTTATTCTACTTGTCCTAAAATAAATGTTTATTCTATTCATCCTAAAATATTATAATATTTTCTCATTTGGTAGATGATATTTAGATGACTTAAACTGTTAGAGCAAACAATTAATTGTCAGTTCATACAAAAGCCACATTGTCTTTTCTAATATAATCAGAACCAACCAATGTGCAAAATCTAGAGTTTCAGATGCAAAACCTCCAGCTTTGCTTCCGGTAATATTTTTGTTGTTTGTTTTTTACTTTTTTTATGTGGGCACACCATTAATAGGGTGCTTAAAAATGCAAGCTCCTTTCATGCTCAACATAGAGGAAAAGAACAGGTTCTTTTGAAAAAAGTCTCTAACTAGTATTATTTTTTTTACCATTACGTGCTTACTTTTTCAAAGTTCAGTTAAAGAAAAGCTAGCGCCTAAAGCTGAATAAAGTTCAACCTGATACTGTTTCTGTGATTCTTGCATAAATAAAACACCCTCACTAGAATGCTTCCTGAGACAAAATAAATATTTGCTGAATAAATGAATGTAAACATTCAGAAATGATCATAAAACTTAGCCAAGCTTAATAAAAAAGGGTGAAGAAACTTAAAGTGAAAGAATCAGATGCTGATTTTCACTCTGTACAGAAGGTGGAGCCAAAGACATATTTATCTACTGGCTGGGATTCTTTCCCGTTAAACAAAACAAAACAAATAAGTCTTTTTTTTTTTTTTTTTAAATACTTTTTCTGCGTGCAGCCTCAGAGTAAGATTGACTTGGAAACAGGTGTAGGCTACAGAATAAGTTCAGATTTTACCCAAGTTGAGTCAATCTTTTATCCTTAAATCACTCACATGGATGATAGGTAAGTAAATGGTAACCAAGTTTCAGTTAGTGAATACCCTGGAGTTCTGAAGTACATTGTCAGACCCCAGAAATATTTATCTATTGAAAAAGGATGCTAGCGCAAGTCAGTAAAATGGTGGGAAATCTACACTATTTCAAGGGAAATATGATTGATCAACTGTCACTTGAAGAACACATTTTCTAGCTAGTTTAATCAGTTTAGGTAGAGTATTTCTGAATATGCATACTTTTGAGGTTGCAAATTAACTTTTTCTTTTCAGTCCAATAAATATTAGATAAAACGGAAATTTGGTGCCTGGATAGAATTACTAATGTTAATGAAAGGAAATCCATGAAACAATGCTACCTTAATCCGATATAAAATCATCCCAGACATCCCCCGTACCCCTGGCCCAGTTTTAGATAATCCTTTTATTCTTCTAAAGCTGACTTTGTATTCCTGCAGAGGTACTGTAAACTTCAAGTCTGGTCAATCTGTTCTATTCTGAGTCAGCTGATAACCTCATCTACCTTATTTGAGAAGTTACCTTCAAACTCTACCTTCCTAAAGCACACACTCTCCACTTTAAAACATTTTTTTTACTTTATGGTCTGCATTCACTCTCAATTTAAAGTAGTAATTGCCCTTTTCAAGCGGTCCCTGGTAGCTCAGTCAGTAAAGGATCTGCCTGCAATGCAGGAGACCAGGGTTTGATCCCCTGGAGAAGGAAATGGCACCCCACTCCAGTACTCTTGCCTGGAGAATTCAATGGACAGAGGAGCCTGGCGGGCTACAGTCCATGAGGTCGCAAGGGCTGGACATGACTTAGCAACTAAACCCACTCCCTTTGCAAAATTAAGGCTCCCCCAAGTACCAGGGTGATCTTTTCCTTACATATAAGCCCACTCTCCTTTACTTGATTCCACCTTGCCTCTTTCATTCTTTCCCTTTGCCTATACTAAAGGAGGAAATCCACTGAGTGTGTGTGTGTGCTCTTTTTATTCCACTGCCTATACCCTGTCTCTTAGTTATATTACCTGTACCTGTGGTTTCAAATATCAATTCTATGAATATAATCCCAAATCTTACAACAATTTTAACCTGAACTTCACAACCCATGTTTTAAACTGCCAGTCAAATATCTTCACCAAGATGTTTCAGTTCTTCAAACTAAATTTTCCAAACTGAAATAATTAAATCCCTTTCAGCAAATCAGTTCTTCCTACCAATTTACTTTTTTGTGTTAGTAATATTTTCCCAATCAAAACTCCAAAATCAGCTTTCACATTCCTTTCCCTTGTCCTCCCCATTCAATCTGTCATCAAGTTCTAGGGCTAGAAAGGAGGAGTGCCTTCTGGTCCCTTTTTACTCCTAGCCCCCTAATTCAGGTTCCTCGGGTTCTTATAACCCAGTCCTGTACCATTACAGTATTCTCCTTACTAGTCTTCAATCTATGACAATCAATTGTTTTTTAATGTTCATGCTACTCATTGAAGTGGGAGAGTTGGTGTGCAACAAGCACTTAAAAGCCTTATAAATTAATCCATTCATCTCTTAACATTTCAAAAATTGCTATTTCGAAACAAAGGTAAAAATTTTTTAAATGCAGTTGGTTTTCACCTTAAGAAATACTTCTAGGTTCGATGCAGAAGGCTTGGGACTGATGGGCAGGGATGATCCGGAGGAATGGTGTGGGGAGGGAGGGGGAAGGGGAGGGTCCGGATTGGGAACTCAGGTACACTTGTGGCTGATTCACGTCAATGTATGGCAAAATGAGTACAGTATTGTAAAGCAAAAAAACTAAAAAATAAAAATTTAAACTTAAAAAAAAAAAGAAAGAAATACTTCTCATGATTCTAAAAAAATAGCGTGCTCATCGCCGTGAAACATGGATAAAACAGAGTCCAAAGCCTGGCTCATCGTGGCGCCTAAAGAACTCTGAAGATGACAGAATTCTCAGCGCCTGCCTCTCAGCCCTCATAGAGCAGTATAGCCTAGCAAATCGGCCACATCCATTTCTTATGCATTGACAAGGCCTGAAAATCAGAGAATATATAGTTTTATAAAGTCAGTGTTTATATTAATGAAATGGTATTTTTGAGAATCTGAGGAAAACATGTTTAAAAAAATCTATCCACAATTTTTGCAAAAGATGCCAATGGAGATAAAACTTCTAAGGTCAGATAAATGGGATACTTTACAGAAAATATATTATTGGTCAAAATATAACTCACCAGCACTGCTACAGTACGAAATATAATAGGAATTGCTACTAGACATTTGGAGAAGCTTCCATGGAGAAGGTGTCCATGAAAGATAACTGTGGTCAAGGCTCAGTGGCCTAGCTCTTTCTGGGCACTATTACTCACAGGGTCAAATCTTGGTGGTACTGTTTCAAAAGAAAAGAGGATCACATAGGATGTCTTCATCTCTTTTATGAACGATTTTTGTGGAAATCACTCTAGAAATAAAAGATATAATACCGTCCATATGTTAAGAGAACTTTACTGGCTAATGCTATAACTAATCTCTTGGGCTTAGAAAATGGTTCAAGTGAGTCTCATGAGTAACTTAATTTGGTATAAAGAGGTTCTTTCTTTCTCTTTGCAGTTGGTCACATAAGCAACAGGCTGAAAAGAAAAGGAACCAAAACACTTAGATAACAATATCTTTTTATACATCTAACAAAAGGGAATCAGAAATAAACACAATTTTTCATTAAAAAAAAAAAACCTGCTATAAAATAGCCAATTGCAACTTTTCTTTAATGTAACTAATTCTGAATTAGCATTTTAAGAAATTTTAAAACATAAAGTGGATGATTTCAGTAATAAATGTACTTGATAAATCCTTTTACAAAAATAAGCCAAATAATTACATAAATTAAAAGAAGCACAGATTTCTTCTCTTTTTTTAAGAGGGAGGGAAAGCATATTTTCTTAAAAAGAGTAAATCATATTTTCATGAATGTGTTCTGAATCAAGGAAAGTAATTTTTAGTCAGGACAAAACAGACTCATTTGAAAGAAAGGACAATACAAATTTAAGACTGAAGCAATAGTCTTGGACTACTGATCTTGAAGACTTGAAAATCAGATTATTATTTCTACTTCTTTGTTCCCTTTACTTAACATAAAGAAAAATGTACCCTTAGAAATAGCATAGTCAGCAAGCAAATAAGAGAGCAAAACCGTGTCTTAATGCTACCACATTTCAGAAGGTGTTTTAGTAACACCTAGTAAGGTGTTTTATTTTAATGAAATTTAGGGGAGGGTATCTATCAGAAAACACTTGCGATCATCTTTTATTCTGATATTTGTACTAGTGACAAAAGAGTAAAGAGTATTAAAGCTGGATCAGTTTGCCTTGTTTCCAGAGAATAATGGCCAATAATTTCCAGAGAATTCCCTGCCCAGCCTCAGGAGCATCACTGAAGCCAGTTTATGGGAAGTGTCCTACCACAGCCCTCTAGCATGGCATCTGGAGTGTCCTCAAAGAATCTGCCCAGTCTAAGATTGAGGCCACATGACTCAGGCTATTATAAACCCTAAGCCAGAGGGCTGAAGAGAGAGGACCCTGGAAGTGGTGGGAAAGCACATAAAAACTGTATGTGGAGCTCTGCTGGCATCAGGCAGAAAACTATCCAGTGGGCTTTAAAAAGGCAGATGGTCTCAAGAAAAGTTGATAGTTCAGGACCCACTCAATGTCAATTTAACATGTGTGTATTTCACAAAAAATAACCTGCCATTTCACTACAAAAGAGATTTCATTTTGTGTGAGTTGGCACGAATGGGGCTGAGATAGTATAAATTTTCAGTTCCCTGGAGATCTGGTAGAGGTCAGATATCTAGATCTTCATAGTCAAAATGTATTACATATAAAGTAGTTATATCTATCGTTTTATAAAACAATAAGCTGCAGTAAAGAATAAAATTCAAAGCTGTCAAGAGGTTGGGGGGTGGATTTGGGATGGGTATATCAGCATGAAATGTTCCTTTCTGAAATTTCTCTCCCATCTCCATTTCCATTGTTCATTGTCCTTACTTAAACTAAGAAGAAAGGAATTCGCTCATGAAAGAACTCACTCACACCCACCTACCTTTAACTTCACACACCTTTGTCCAGTAGGAAACAAAGTCTGCCCTGGCTATATTTTTTTCCACCACTTTAACTTACTACAGCACACATATATTACAGTAAGTAAACTTTTAGAAAAGGTTGTATTATTCTAAAGCACATTACTTTTTCTCTTTAAATCCCCAAACTTTTGGTGAGAAAAGCACTAACTGAAACCCATAATTGTATTTGTTAGCAGTGACTTAGGCAGTGGCACTCACGTCTCTACTGCTACTTCGTCTCATCAGCACATTTACAGCACAACTTTGTCTGGACCTGGCTACTCCTTTCCCCCACCCGTCCCCGTTCTCCGGGCCGCTCTCCACCCCCCTGCCCGCCTTTCCTCTTCTCCTCCCCTTCCTTCTAGCCCCTCCCTCCCTGTTGAGTCAGTGGCTTGAAACTTTTAAAAGCTCTGGGCTCCAAGTAAGAAAAAAGCTTTTACGAGGTATCAGCACTTTTCTTTCATTAGGGGGAAGGAGTGAGGAAAGTACCAAACAGCAGCAGACTTTTAAACTTTAAATAGACAGGTCTGAGTGCCTGGGCTTGCTTTTTCGTCTTACTTCATCCTCTGAGGAGTTCAATCACTTGGCTTGCCTACTTCACTTCTTTTAAGAGAAAGAGTAAGTTTTTAAAAAGAACTTTACCTAACCGTGTCTTTTACTAGCAGTGAAACTTTTCTAAAGTTTTTAAATGTGTTAAATGTAGCTTTCATATGACACAGTAAAGGGATGATGAGCTTGAAAGTGTAGTTTTATAGTTAAAATTAAACTTACGGAATTTACTCTTTGACTGCTGAAAAGTTTTTCTTTTAATAATGCAACAGGTAAAGAAGATTCAGATCTTTCTGATGAGGATAAAGAACTAATTTACTGGATATTTCGTTTTCCATTTTAGACTATAATTTTACTTTTGGGGGTGATCAGTAACAGTCTAGGTGCTTTGTAACTTTTGGCGGGGGGGAGGGCGAGGTTAGGGGCCTAGGTTGGGGGTTTGACTGACAACAATACAAAAGTCAAAGAGCAAATTTGCTTAGCGTGCTTGCTATAGAATTCTAGGCTTTGTGCTCTTTCATATGGAAATCTTGATTGATGTTCTATAGCCTTGCAAAGCAAACTTCTTAACAAAGTGCTTTGTTAAGATCTTGCGGTTACTTGACTTCCACGTGGTTCCTTCCTAGAATTTTACCCAGTAAACAAAAGGTATAAAAATCAGAGTTGTGATATTGAGGTTCTTAAAGCCACAGTAAAGGGTTACTTTATGTTAGCAGCACTATGGAAAAATCTTGAGACTCGCAAGAGAACCACCATTGACTCGACCACGCTGGCAATTCAGGAGGTGAAATCCCTTGAATGGGTGACGGTTACTTACAAAGCATGAACAGAGGGCGAACAGAAGTCTAGGAAAGAGTGTACGCCTGGCTGCTTTTCCAAAAGGTCTCCTAAGGCAGGGGCTCCTAGAAAGAATAGGAACCGAAATTTCTTAAAACAGCCCCTTAGAGGGAGCTCCCCCCACCCCACGCCACCCCACCTTCCGCTTGTCCGATCCTGTAACAAACTTCAGACCTCTGGGGCAACTTTTTTGAGTCACTGGGTGCTGCCAGTAGGCGAAGATAACGCGGATTTGTTATTTAAAAGGGTTCAATTTCTCACATGCGCTTATGGGTAACACACATTCGGTTAGCTAGAAATACAACCTTGTGTTTTCGTGTCCGGTAGGGGTTTTGTCTGATCTAACTCCATAGACTGTTTAGTTTAAATTTTTGGTGTGACCCTGCAGTTTGAAGTATTTGCACCAGAGAAGGTTGAAAAGCAAAGAAAAATGAAAGCTTTGCGGAAGGAGGACGGGGGCCTGGGGCCCGGCGGGCGCGGGGTGCCTCCTGCCATCTTAGCATCCGCCCGGCTCGCCCGGGGTTCCTGCGCTGTCTGAGCCCTGGCGATTTGCAAAGGTTTGCTCAGAGGAGTCCTTCCGATCCTCTCTAATCTAACCCGGCGCAGGTCCGAGTTCCGCCACTGGGAAGGAAGGGGGAGGGGGAGAGCGGCAGAGGGTTGGGGACCGGGGGTGGGG
>SJYA01001354.1:401704-425083 GCA_006410615.1 Neotragus moschatus | reverse complement strand
GGTGGGGGGGGGGTGGGCGGGGGAGGCGATGGACTTTGTGCCAAATAGTAAAAAGAAGACCAAATGATTAATTGAATTAACTGTATCAATCTATTTTCTCCTCCAACACCCCCTCCCGCAGTGTCTTTTTTTTTTTTTCTTTTGAATTTGCTGAATCCTACTGTATAAACGGTAAGGAAACCTGAGTGCCTTGGGAATTACCTTCTGTACCTAAATGGCACTTCTAACTCTCCTATAAGTTCTCGAAACTTCTCAAGAATGGGGGTGGAGTGGGGAGAGCGGAGGAAGCCCCATCATGAGATGAGTAAAGTGCTAATGACGTGTCCGGAGGCAAATCAGTTCCAGAATTCGGGAACTCAGAGCTTTCCCGGTTCCTAGCAGCGGCTCGCCCACCCTATCCTTTTGGCTAGTCATCCAAATATTTACAGAGCATCTCTGATAAAGCTTATCAGAAGTTCTCCTTAACCAACCTCATCCTCACCCTAGGGCGTGCCTATTTTTCTCTCTAGTAGTACAAAGTGGGGTTGGGAAGAGGAGAGCTATAAACTGTTGGAAAAACAGACGTGGCTTTACTTGGAGGTGGGTTTAATTTCTTTTGCTTCCCAAACCGATTTGGTAATGAAAAGATGCTTAATTTCTCCCTCTGATAACTGGACACATATGAAGTTAATCTAAAATGCCTTGGGCACTTTGAAGAATAGATTATGAAAAAAAAATTTTTTAAGGCCTAACTTGTCCAGGAGAATAAAAGCTGAGAATAAAAGCCTCTAGTAATGCAGAGATCTCATTAAATTAACTCCGTCTCAAAGAATGAAAAAAATCCAGGGAAAAAAACACTTCATGGAAAAGAGTAATTAATTCCTCCATGTAGGCCAGGTTGCCTGAAATTTCCTCTGTCCTGGCAACGTGTATATGTGGTGCTTTTTAGTTTCCGAAGTCAGTACAGTTTTCACCTGTCCTTTGCCTGCAAAATGCAGTGGTAATGCGTTGATCCTACTACAGTGGCTTTGATCCTACTATATTCCATATTTTTCTACTACCTTTTATGGTTTATCACTGCTGCCCTATCCACTCCATTCCTGGCCCTTTACAGTGTAATTCTTACATTGCTCACCCTTCCTGGAAACATAGTGTCAAAGCAAGCATCTGAAAGGGTGTGTTTTTAGGTATTGAGAGTTGTTTTGTTACTTAGATGTGTTCAATTCCTACCTAGAGGAGAATGGGAACCTCACAATAAAGTGCATTCCTTCATTTCTCTGGTGATGTCCAGAGATGCAGCTGGGTATGAGCCTCAGCGCCTCTATATATGTGATACCCGAGGGAAGGGAATGATAGGAAAGTCACCAGTGATTAATACCTCCTACTCCACCTTTCCGGTTCTGACTTCCCTTCAAGACTCTCAGTTGTTGAGATTGTTGAAGCGTATTTACGCACGTTAGCTCAGTTCTGGAGAGACAGGTTATTATCTAGTGTTTACCATTAATGTCAGTATTCAATATAGATAAGTCAGGTTTCAAAAAAATCCCTGGAGTTCTCAGTGGGAGTTCTCCCACCTCCCACCCCCTTCAGATAAGCACCTAAATTCTCTACTTTGTCTCCACATTGCCTATCTAGGTTCACCATTTGCCTATGTGTGTACATACTGTCTTTTGCCAAAGGTAAAACACAGACCATGCTGAGCCATTTAAATAGAAGTTTTAGATACATAAATTTTTCCATAAGAGTTTCTTAATTTTCAGTAACCTTAGCATCCAAGTTTTCCTAGCTGTCTAAATACTTTCTTTAACATACGTCTTTTGGGACGTCCCTGGTGGTCCAGTGGTGAAAATGCGTCTCTTCCATTGCAGGGGGCGCACATTCAACCCCTAGTGGGGGAACTAAGATCCCTCATGCCATGTAGCCCCATCAAAAAAAGAAACTGTTTTGTGGAATGTTTAAAATTCACAGTAATAGAAAAAATACAGTGTTTTGTTGGTTGCTTTTTTTTTTTTTTTAGCAATTTCTGTAAGGCAGATGCATTCTCTAGTGTATGACTTTTTCCATGATTTAGAGAAGATGTCTCTAAATAGAAACTCAAAGACAGGCAGACCTTTTTCATGGTCTTTTCTCTCCAATAATTGATAAAGGGTAAATTTGTTTCAATCTCTTTGAGGTTGCTATTGTACTCGTTTCAGGAGCTTTTGGTTACCATTAGGAAACTGTTAATCACTTCTTAGTTATTATATTGCTAAAGGAAAGAATACCAAAGTTAGAAAATTAAAGGGCTATGCTGCTGCTAAGTCGCTTCAGTCGTGTCCGACTCTTTGTGACCCCATAGATGGCAGCCCACCAGGCTCCCCCATCCCTGGGATTCTCCAGACAAGAACATGGCTGCCATTTCCTTCTATATCTAAAAATCATTTAAAGAGGAATGAAACTTTATTGAGCTTTAACTAAGAGCTTCATGTTCATGAGTTACTCATTCAGTTGTGAGGGCTTTACCTCCGTCCGATGGCAATCTAAGAACACAGCTTTTAGCCNGACAAGAACATGGCTGCCATTTCCTTCTATATCTAAAAATCATTTAAAGAGGAATGAAACTTTATTGAGCTTTAACTAAGAGCTTCATGTTCATGAGTTACTCATTCAGTTGTGAGGGCTTTACCTCCGTCCGATGGCAATCTAAGAACACAGCTTTTAGCCTGCAGCTTCTGACTTAGGCTCTTTCTTGTATCACCGTGAAAGACCATGAGAAACTTCTGCTAGTGGGGAGTTGAGTGATAGCTGTTGGACTAGGGAGAGGATTATCTATTTTGTAGGTGTCATCTCTTTGGATGGAGTTCCTCACTCCTCAACTCCCATCTCATGTCATTGTTCTGTGGAGGCTGATGTAGATTGACTATGTGATGAAAAAAGGTGAGAGCCAAGGTAAAAAGGCACGTGTGTTCCCCACCTGCAAAAATTCAATGCCACACATCAGGTACACGTCAGAAGAAATGTAGCGATATTTCATCTTCACAAAAGAATCTAAGGCTAATCATGGAGCCATGGGCAGAATTTTAAATAGAATAGATGTTTACACGAAATCGGTTTGATACACCAGGCTCAGACAGTAAAAAAAATCTGCCTGCAATGCAGGAGAGCAGTGTCTGATCCCTGGGTTGGAAAGATCCCCTTGGCAAAGGGAGTGGCTTACAGCTCCAGTATTCTTTCCTGGAGAATTCCATGGACAAGAGGAGCCTGGAGGACTACAGTCTATGGGGTTGCAAAGAGTTGGATGTGACTGAACAACTAGCACACCACAGAGTTAGGCTGACTACCCACATATAAGGAAGCAAAGGTTGTTTATTATCTGATGAATATATATTTTTCATAGTACCTGATTCAAGTCACTGAACTGCCTAACACACCCTCAACCTGTGTAGAGATGTTACATTAACTGGGATTGATACCAGCTGTACTCTTCTCCTAAGAGTCCCAATCTTACCCCAAGATTTGTCATTCTTGAAATAAACACAAGTTTTAACAGGTTATTTCTTGCACTGCAAGATACCATGGGATCTCTCTCAGCAACAGTTGAATTGCGTAGTCCAGTCAGAATTCAAATCCTGCAGAATGGGACAAAAACACAAGTTTTTTTGTTGTTTCTTTGAAATCTTAACCTGTAAAACAGCATAATATTGAAACTGCATAAATATCTATGATATTTATGTATGACATATTTTGCAAGAATTCCAAATCACTGTGACCTTGTCTAATAAATTCAAGACCATGTTTAACAAATTCTTTGTTAAAGAGCCTGTTTTCTTAATTTAATCATACTAATTGCTCAGGAATCATTTAAAATATGTTGCTACAACAGACAGTTCTCTGCTACAGCAATTATCACTTGAAAATTGAACAGTTTTTATCATATGAGATGCTGACAACGCTTTTTTTTAACTGTGTAAGTCCCTTTTTAATTAATTTGAAACTTCAGAAGTTTGGGATAGGTAACTATAATTAAGAGAGTCCCAAGGAGATAATAAACAAACAAACAAAACCGGTGAAACCTGGTACCTTTTCTGTTACAGGCCCCGTTTAATTCACTCAATAGATATTCGGTATCTCTCAAACCCTTTTAAGCACTGGAGATACAGCAGTGGACACAGAAACTCCCATATAGAATTCACATTCTAGTTGAGAAAAGCAGATATAAGTCCTTGTCATGGAGGCAGACAAACAATAAACGGGTTCTCCAGGCAAGAACACTGGAGTGGGGTGCCATTTCCTTCTCCAATGCATGAAAGTGAAAAGTCAAAGTGAAGTCGCTCAGTCGTGTCCAGCTCTTAGCGACCCCATGGACTGTAGCCCACCAGGCCGAGCTAAGGACCATTAAAAACCAAAAAAGAACAGAGGGAGTAGCCAGAGACAGGCCTGCAGTACTGGCTGAAGAGGTGAGACCAGAGCGAGCCATGAGGATGGGAGAGTTGATCAAGGCATATCAGCTTGTTAGATTTTTCAGATTGTTTGAGGGGAGTAGATTGGCAAGCTGGGTAACAGGCTCTCGATGTGTATCCTGAAGAGAGGGGACGTATAACCTGGTGATGGCTGAGGTCAGGCTAAAAGCTGGGGTGATGGTGAGACTCCTCGTCTGTTTTAGGGGGAAGACAAAGCCTATAGCATTTGCTGACAGATTGAACGTGGGTTATCTTAATTGAATGTGGGTGTGAATACTACCCAAAGCACATCTAGCTGTTGTAACTATAGAGGAATGGTCACAACTGAGCCCACTTAAAATCATTCACCACAGGGAAGAGGGGGTCTTACAAAAATTAAAGAAAAACAGAATTTACTGTTCAGTTTTGAAGTTTATGATTTGCGGGAGGGGGCCCACACTGCATGCCAGATCCTAGTTCCCCAATCAGGGATGGAACCCCTGGTCCCTGCTGCAGTGGATGCACCAGGGAAGTCCCAAGAGGCTTATAATTTTTGGCTTAGGATATTAGAAACACACATGACACTTCCTCCTCCCTGACCACCCCCCCAAATCCATTAAATGATTTTATCAGGAAGCAATCCTGTTTACCTTTATTTTATTTCACTCACTCAACTGATTATAGTATCTCTTCTTAGGAAAAATCTTTAAAATTGAAAGTAAAATATATTCTAATTCTCCTAATCATTATTGGGACATTAATGACATAGTGTCTTGATTATATCTTTGGCACAGTGATATGTTACGATATCTCTGAAAAAGGGGACAGTCAAATGTAACTTAAACTTGAAGGTTTATTTTCCATTTTGAATGAAGTATTTGAGTCTTTGTGTTCGTGGGGAGCAGCCAATGGAGGTAGAGGGTCAAGGGCTGTACAGTAGTAAGCTCTGTTCCCACGTGCCCAGAGAGTTCTCCTCCTCACACTGAACCCTCCGCACACTGCAGAGAGTCCAGAAGGTGCTTGGGCAGATCACCTTTAGGGTGACTGAGATTTGGGCTTCTAGTCTAGAGGGCCATGAAGAGCCATGAAGAATGTAATCTAACATGGTATGTAGAGGACATGGTCCAACTGCTGTCAAGCATTTGCTTCTAACGAGAGCTTTGTACAGCTCCTTGCTGCTGCTGCTGCTGCATCACTTCAGTCGTGTCTGACTCTGTGCGACCCCAGAGACGGCAGCCCACCAGGCTCCCCCGTCCCTGGGATTCTCCAGGCAAGAACACGGGAGTGGGTTGCCATTTCCTTCTCCAATGCATGAAAGTGAAAAGTGAAAGTGAAGTCGCTCAGTCATGTCCAACTCTTAGCGACCCCATGGACTGCAGCCCACCAGGCTCCTCCGCCCATGGGATTTTCCAGGCAAGCGTACTGGAGTGGGGTGCCATTGCCTTCTCCTTATAGCTCCTTAACCTAGGCCTTAATCTATATATAAACTTCCACCTTGGGAACATAGTAGTGAAGAAATGAGTATACAGGATATATGCTCAACTGCCCTGATTTTCTAAAGTATCAAATAAAGAGTATACTTATCTCATACTATTGAATGTGAGTGAGATATATAATCTGTAAATCAATGCTAGGGGATTCATAAACATAATCATGACTGCCCCTTATAAAAAGGCATTTTCAACTATGAGTTGGAAAAATTAAACCAATAATGGGGATGAGGGGACAAACAGTTAGTAGAATTTCTAATTCACAGCAAAGTGAATGACTACCAAAAAGGTTTTATTACCTCTCTTTGAAAATCACAAGCATTATAAGCTATCACGTTAACCACTATCTGACAGTTTCTATGACAGTGCTAATAACAGGCATCTACATGTTACAGGATACACGTTGTCCAACTGGATAATTCATATCAATGGGTGAGCGAGTATAATTCAGTTAATTAATGCAAATGACAACTGTATGGCTCCTTAAAGAAAAGAAACTTTGCTACTACCTGGAGAGCTGCCCAGTAACCAGTTCACACACTGGTGGCAGTATAGGTTATTTTTGTGGAAACTCAACTAGATGGTAGTTAGGTTTTATTTTCCATAGAGTGTAAAGAAACTTAGTAATGATTTTTCACAAGCATCAGTACATTTTGTTTGAAATAATAATGAAACATTGACTAAAATGACTTCTCATTGTGCCTGAAACATTTTTATTTTCCTTGAGCTCAATCGTGTGAATGTGATGAGATTGTGCAGTTTATCATTTTATACTTGATTGTTTTTATTGTTCATCTTCCCTAACCCCCACAACTGGAGTATTGAGCAAAAGCAGATGACACTGGCAAAATAGTGAAATTCTCTGCAAACAGAATCAGGGCCAGTTTACACATCATCACATCGAAACTGTCTATTGATAGAGCTCCAAAAATTCTGCTCTATTTGTTTGACCCTCACGGACTGTATTTCTTCATTCCCAGTGCAGTGTCTTCTGCTAAATTGTAGGTTTTTTTCTTTTACATTCTCTCACATCAAACTGTCTGTCAAAGCTAAATTACTCCCTCTCACTTCAAGCCTTTCCCTGGCTATTTAACTCTTTGCCAGTCCTACTCACCTTTTTTTCTTGCTTGACTGCTCTTTCCATACATGTTTCACTGTCACTTCACCATCTAAAATGGCCTTTCCTAGCAGGGAAGCTCCTTTTCTTTATGATCACTGACAGAAGGGTGTAATTTCCTATAACCTGCCCACTCATCTCCACTCATTACACCCCCTCACCTCCCCAGTCAGTCTCTGGCACCAGTCTCTGGATTGTCATCAAAAAATACACACTGACTGCTAATTTAGATAGCTGATAACAGTTTCACTTTATGGATCAGCCATCTCCTCTTTGTTGCATCCAGGATATCCCAGGCCAGGTTTCCAATTTATTTTTTCTGGCTTCTATAGCCAGGAGGTACAAGCAGTAGACAGAAGTGTAATATTGCTTAGTGGGGAAGAAGATTCCCCTGGATTTCATTTACTTCACATAAGGAGAACAGGCTCATGGTTTAATTCCAGCTGAAAAACTTTATATTAAGACAGCAAACTTATTTCTAGGAAACCTATTTAATCTTACTTTTAGTTATACTCTTTAAAATACAGTGAGTTCCTGGGAAGTCTTTGCTTTGCTTGTTTTTAATTATTAAATAATTTTTCACTGTTTCATCCTGTTCTGAACCCTCCAATAACTCTGCTGAAAATTAGACCGCATTCTCCATGACTGCCTCATCAATATTATTCATTTCTTCCCAGATTTCAGCCTCTGCTAAGATTTTATATATCAAAGCATGAGAACATTTCTAACTTTGACTTAGCTCAACTTCAATTTTAAGACCACTGTTGTGCATTGGAAAGGCTTGGTCTTGGGATTGAAAGTCTTTTTCTGACCTTACTGATAGGTGAATATTTCCAAAACTTCCCTGGTGGCCCAAATGGTAAAGAACCGGCCTGCAGTATAGGAGACCTGGGTCCAATCCCTGAGTTGAGAAGATCCCATGGAGAAGAGAATGGCTGTTCACTCCAGTATTCTTACCTGGAGAATTCCATGGACAGAGAAGCCTGGCAGGCTGCAGTCCATGGGGTCACAACAAAGAGTCACATATGACTAAGTCACTAACACTTTTAAGGACCTCAGTTTTCATCAGTTGAATGGACTACTGGCAATTAAAAGTATAAATTGAACTAATAACTGGGGATTCCTGTCATCTCTATACACTTGAGGCTATTTCTCATCCCCAGTAATGGGGAAGTCCTAGGCTTAAGATATCAAGGTAGTGATAGGAAGTAAGAAGAATGTGTGGGCTGAGGGTCCAAAATCCAGTAAAGGAACTTGAAAGTATACAGCAATCCAAAGATGAAAAACAACCATTCTTACTACAGATAACAAATTACTTTTTATTTTGCAGGCTATAATTAGTATTGAGGCCAGTTGAACTCTTACTTGAAATGTGATGTGCATTTAGTATTTGTGAAATATGCTGCGCTCAGAGGTACCATCGTGACACACTAAAACTACATCTAGTGTGTCACGATGGTACCTCTGAGCGCAGCATATTTGCCTCTGGGTGGAAGACAGACGTCAGAACCACATAAGTCAGTGTTTAAGGAAAAAACAGAAGTATAGGTGACCACAGTATAGAGTATGCACAGAGACACTTGAAATACCAAGGGGAAACATTTCAGTTTACAATTAGGAATAATGTGCTATATGTAATAGGACTGAGGTTTGAAAACAGATTATGTGCATGTGCATGGGTCTGGGAGTTTTTGCCTCAATTCTTAGGTACCTATAGGTTTTGAATACCACCCATCAGCATTTTGCTTAGGTACGCATGCAGACACAGGCCTATCAGGCAAGAATGAGCCTCATTTTCCAGACAATAAAATAAGCAGACATTTAGCACTGATAACTTCTCAAGCGACAAGGTGAGACAGTGGCTGAGCAAGTGATACCTCTTCACCAGGTTAAGATCTCACTTTACTTGGCACATAGGCTCTGCTGTTTCTAAAACTTAGCATATATCAAGAAAATCTGAGACGTCTTTTCAGGGGAAAATGGAATCATTTGCACTTGTGGGCTTTTGTTTTGTTTTGTTTTGGGAAGGATGCTAGAATGAAAGGAAATACTCCCTAATATTTTGATTGTTGGCTGAAAGAAACTGCATATTAAACTAATAATTTGGATCTGTGATTGTTTAGTTGTCTTTTGGTTTCTTTTCAGGCAGTACCCAGGCAACATGGGTGACTGGAGTGCCTTAGGCAAACTCCTTGACAAGGTTCAAGCCTATTCCACCGCTGGAGGGAAGGTGTGGCTGTCAGTCCTTTTCATTTTCCGAATCCTGCTTCTGGGGACAGCGGTTGAGTCAGCCTGGGGTGATGAGCAGTCTGCCTTTCGTTGTAACACTCAACAACCCGGTTGTGAAAATGTCTGCTATGACAAATCCTTCCCAATCTCGCACGTGCGCTTCTGGGTCCTGCAGATCATATTTGTGTCTGTTCCCACACTCTTATACCTGGCTCATGTGTTCTACGTGATGCGAAAGGAAGAGAAGCTGAACAAGAAAGAGGAGGAGCTCAAAGTTGCCCAAACTGATGGTGCCAATGTGGACATGCACCTGAAGCAGATTGAAATTAAGAAGTTCAAGTACGGCATTGAAGAGCACGGCAAGGTGAAGATGCGAGGGGGCTTGCTGAGAACCTACATCATCAGTATCCTCTTCAAGTCTGTCTTCGAGGTGGCCTTCTTGCTGATCCAGTGGTACATCTATGGGTTCAGCTTGAGTGCCGTTTACACTTGCAAAAGAGACCCCTGCCCGCATCAGGTGGACTGCTTCCTTTCTCGGCCCACGGAGAAAACCATCTTCATCATCTTCATGCTCGTCGTGTCGTTGGTGTCTCTTGCCTTGAACATCATCGAGCTCTTCTATGTCTTCTTCAAGGGTGTTAAGGATCGTGTGAAGGGAAAGAGCGATCCTTACCACGCTACGACTGGCCCACTGAGCCCCTCCAAAGACTGTGGATCTCCAAAGTATGCTTATTTCAATGGCTGCTCCTCCCCAACCGCTCCTCTCTCGCCCATGTCTCCTCCCGGGTACAAGCTGGTCACCGGAGACAGAAACAATTCTTCCTGCCGCAATTACAACAAACAAGCAAGTGAGCAAAACTGGGCCAATTACAGCGCAGAACAAAATCGAATGGGGCAGGCAGGCAGCACCATCTCTAACTCCCACGCACAGCCTTTTGATTTCCCAGATGACCACCAGAATTCTAAAAAACTTGATGCTGGCCACGAACTACAGCCTCTAGCCATTGTGGACCAGCGGCCTTCCAGCAGAGCCAGCAGTCGTGCCAGCAGCCGACCCCGGCCTGATGACCTGGAGATCTAGGTCCAATGAGATCCCACTCAGCTGTGGAGAAGAAACAGGTGCTATAAAAAATGCACCTTAGGTGTTCATTTTGTTCCATTGGAGGTGGTACTCAACAGCCTTGTCATGAGGCTTAGAAAACACAAAGACATTAGAATACCTGGTTCATTGGGGGTGTTAGGGATAGGCGGGCGGGTGGAGAGGGAGGGGATGAGGGAGGTACATGTTGGTATTTAATGTAGTTGATTCAAAAAGCTTAAGTTCTAAGTAAAAGTTGCATTAGGTGATCCATAGGTAAGGGCTTTTTCTTTCCCACACACCCCTAAGGATAGTTCTGTGTATGTGAAAGAGTCAGTGATATTTTTGGTTAAATATTTTTTTGTTCTACCAAGAAACGGAAATAACGTTGACCAGGAGAAAATACTTTCTGAACATTTTACTTATCTTTATCAAGAAAAAGACAGAGGATTGTCTTTATGTCCCTGCTAAAAACATTCCATTGTTAAAATTTGCACTTTGAAGGTAAGCTTTGTAGGCCTGACCCTCCAGGTGTCAATGAACTTGAGTTACTAGATTTTTTTATTCGTGGTATCAGTTAAGAGTTCAGACAAGGCCCACAAAAGAAGACTTTCCATGCATTTGCAAATCTCAGCTGGTTCTGTACATTCTTTTTTTATATTCACTTGCATATAGTATTACCATCACTTTGCATCATTCCTCAACTACTATTCATAGTCATTTAATGATTTCTGTAAACATTTTAAAAGCAGTTGGGATATCACTTAAACATTTTTTGAGTCAGAGTCAGGGAAGCAAGCCATGCTCAATATTTAACAGTCACTTGTCTGTGAATGTGTGTGGAAGAGTGTGTTTTATTTGTCATGTATTGGTACAAGTAGATGCAGTATAAACTCACAAACACAGATTTGAAAATAATGCACATGTGGTGTTCAAATTTGAACCTTTCTCATGGATTTTGTGGTGTGGGCCAATATGGTGTTTACATTATATAATTCCTGCTGTGCAAATAAAGCACATTTCTTTTTTCCCTAAAATGTTTTTTCTCCATGTATCCTATTAAGGATACTGTTTTTTTTTTTTTTAATTTAGATTCTTTTTGTTCTCTTTTTTCTTTCTTTTTTTTTTTTTTTTTTAATATAGCAGTAATTCTATTGCTGAAAAGAATGATTTTCTGAAATATAATCATTGATGCTTGAAAGATAGAATTTTAGTACTGTAAACAGGCTTTAGTAATTAATGTGAGAAACTTAGAAGAAATGCTTAGAGTGGACTATTAAGTGTGCCTAAATGAATTTTGCAGTAACTGGTATTCTTGGTTTTGTCCTACTTAATACACATTAATTCAGAACTTGTATTCTATTTTGAGTTTGACAGTCTTTTGGAGTAACCAGCAACTTTGATGTTTGCACTAAGATTTTATTTGGAATGCAAGAGAGGTTGAAAGAGGTTTCAGTAGTGCACATGTAACTAATTTATTTGAAATCTATCCTAAAGGAATCTACCAGTTTCTTCAAATGCTTTTTAAAAATTCATCACAGACGATTAGTGAAAATACAAAATATTATACTTTTCTTGTTGCATGTCAGCTACATAAAGAGTTTTGAACAATGAGAAATACTAATTTGTTTGACATTCCATGTTAAACTACTGTCATGTCAGCTTCATTGCATGTAATGTAGACCTAGTCCATCGATCATGTGTTCTGGAGAGTGTTCTTTATTCAATAAAGTTTTAATTTAGTATAAAGATAGCCTTTATAGCCCGTGTGATTTTTAAAACTTCTATTGCATCTATTCACAATCATCAGAGACAGTTCCATGGATTGTGAAGAGTTTAACAAAGAAGATTCACAAGATTCCAGAATCTTCTTGTGTAAGTCACCAGGGAAGCACCTTTAAAAGAATAGTTTTTATTGTTAACTAGATTCAGTGCAACATTGATTAACATTTTTGAGTATTTATTCAACAGAGAAGATAATGGATAAGAATGATGAATTTTGAATATAAAATTAATGAAAGTGAAAGTCATGTCTGACTCTTTGTGACCCATGGGATATATCGTCCATGGAATTCTCTAGGCCAGAATACTGGAGTGGATAGCCTTTCCCTTCTCCATGGGGATTTTCCCAACCCAGGGACTGAACCCAGGTCTCCCTCATTGCAGGCAGATTTTTTACCAGCTGAGCCACAGGGGAAACCCCAAGAATATTGGAGTGGGTAGCTTATCCCATCTCCAGCGGATCTTCCAAACCCAGGAACTGAACCAGGGTCTCCTGCACTGCAGGCAGATTCTTTACGGGGCTATCAGGGAAGCCCCCCAAAATTAATGAAATGTGTTTAAAGTAAGATAATAGTAATAGTAGGTCTATATATGACAGAAGTAAGACTAGAAAGAGGGTGCTGAAAATTTAAAACTATAGGGTCTTCCAGGTAAAAAAGAATTAGGGTGGGGTTGGTTTGGGTATGGTTATGCTCTGTGACAAAAATGAAACAGATTCTATTATTCCAAAACACTGTGAAAACATGGAAAAGTTGATTTTAAAAATTCTTAACACCCAAGGAAAATTAAACCATTCAGAGGGACAAGATCAGTTCTGGACAACTGAAAGTATTGCTGTAATTTAAAATATAAAATGTGTTAGCACTTTTAAGTCACATTTCAAGAAAGTTATTTTTATTTTTTGGCCACATCACACAGCATGTGTGATCTTAGTTCCTCGACAGTAATCGAACCTGTGTCCCCTGCCATGGAAGTACAGAGTCTTAACCACTGGACCACCAAGGAAGTCGCAAAAGCTTCTTAACTTACTAAAATTGTTTATGTGAATACTCACTGCAAAGCAAACTAGTAGATTTCTGAGCATAAAAATATTACTAGTTTAGAAATAACCTGGTTGAATTTGGTGGCTAGATGTGCCTAAAGTCAAAGGATTATCTAATCAGTCTCAGAGTCAATATAATTGGTAGTATCAATGTTTCGTCAAGTGTTATCATTCAGCTGGCTGAGACTCTGAAGGGAGAGGCAAATTTTCTCTGTCTGTGTATGTGTCTGCATTTACTGTGAAAAATAGAGAAACATGGTATATTTGAATGTGTGTGTGTATTCAAATACAAACAGGGCTTATAGGATGTGTGGATATATATATATATATACCCATATACACATAGACTACTGAATGTAGATTTCTGATGTGTGTGGAAGTGAGAGGGCAAGTTATACCTTTAAAAAATGGTCCATTTTAAACTTTCCCCAAACTTTAAAACTTGTCACTATTAAAAAAAAAAAATCCAAGTGTATTATAAATATACAGTTTTAAACTGCAAAAAAATATGAAATGGAAAAATTACATCTCACCTCTCCTCATTCTCCAATGTAGACATCATGGAAGTTCTAATTCCATTGGAAAGCACTGTTAAAATTTCAGACATCAACCATATATCAGATACTTTGTTAAGTAGTGGAGATTATTAGAATGACCCCATAGTTCCAAGTCCTGTGGAACTTACAATGTAAATCCTTTCAATGTAAATGCTGTTTTACATATCTTAATTGGTGACTTATTTTCCACAACTGAAAATTGAATTGAGCTGTTTTAAAATTATGAAAAAGCTGAAATTTCATTCTACGAATATTTATTAGATACTCATTTTGGGCATAAAATTCCATGTTTACAAAGTTGGAAAATTTCGAACCTTCTAAGAGTAGCAGAACTTTCTATGTGGAAATGTTCTATTTTGTGCACAACGGTAGCCACTAGCCACATGTAGCTACTGAAGCACTCGAATGGCTACTGAGTCTGAAGAAAAGGATTATTTTAATTTTAAATAGCTGATGTGGCTAATGGCTATCAAATTGGGCAGTACAGTTCTAAAGTCTTCTAGAAGAAAAAAAAATATTGGGTCAAAATTGGGGAGAGGATGGTCATGTTATAAAAACAGGAAACAAAAATTTCAGGGTCCTTTTTATAGTGTTATAACAGTATGTCTTATTCTGTAAACAGAAAAAAACTTAGGTTAAGCAAAGCCTCTATTGTTGCATGAAATTTTCTAGTCTTGTTAGATAGTTATGTATTTTATATTACCACTGTTTTACTTCAGAATTTCGTACACAAATTTGTGCTCCTTTTTAAAAGTGGTAGGATTGTCTAAAGTCTTTAAATATCGAAGTTCAGTGCCTTTTTTCGGTTCAGTACATTCACACCCTAGCCCCTGTGTGTCTTCATGAAGCTTCTAGGCCACGGATTGTTCTTTCACCTTATTTTAAGAGATGTGCTGAAGCTCTACCTGCCCAGGGTGTTAGTTCCCTGCCCACACACTGCCTCTCCTAAAAATTCCAAGCTTCAAATTCCAACATGCCAAGACATCTGTGCTTTGTACTTGGAGGGAGAGAAAAATAATGAAGTTTGGGGGCTTATTAAAGTCTTCAAGTGAGTTATTTTTATAAACAGCACACCAATGGTGCAGAAACATGTTTATAATCGTTACTGGCTCCAAGATTCTGTTTTTACCTTTTCTCAGTTGGGCAAATATAGCTGAGCCCTTGGCAGGTTAGAATTTGCAGCTGGCAATTTTCAGAACTCAAGAGCAGACGTGGAACTTTGCTTCAAGAAGAGAATAAGAAGAATATCACGTAAAGAAGAAAGAAAATTTGGAGGAAAAAGTTTGCGTTTGTTTCCTGGTCTTCAAAAGTGTTGAAATTTTAAGTCAGATGATTTCTTCTGGTCTCCGGATGTTTCTCTCCAACGACCAAATGCTTATTTGGGCTGTGACGTGTAGGGCAATTTCAACGCCCACACACTTTCCTGTTGAATATAAAAACCATCTCAAGAGGCACCCACTTTAGAAAGCAAACCCTAGGCTCAAGTCTTATTTAATACAACGAGCCATCTGTCCCTATGAGATATGGAATGAAACAGCCTGTGCAGGAGGGCGTTTGTGCTGGAATCTCTTAGCCAGTTGCTTTTTACAAAACTATTCATCAGAATTAGTATAGACAGTAAGAGAGATTTTAGTTGCTATGATAGCAGAAACCATGAGGGTTATTTTATTTTGAAAGTAAATCGAGAGAAATCTAAGACTGCATACTGCTTTGAACAGAATGGGTCAGAGTTCTCCATTTCATATATTCAGGTATATTTATTAATTCTGAACACAGTTAACTAACTTAGAAACCCTTCCCTGCAAAAATGTAAACTAACCCTAAGCTTAAACTGTGAGAAAAAAGCTTCAATTGAGGTTAATTAAAAGAACTCTGGAGGGTAAAGAGTAAAAGGTTGAGATCCTTTAAAACATTACTTGAAGCCTCAACTCCACCCAGAGTCCTAGGGTATAAATTGGACACTACTTTTGATGTGACTGTGGCTCGTATTCAAGTTTTTCTCAACTCAGAGCAACTGGAATTAAACTGACATTTTTAGTTTCTAATCATTCAAACTACTCACTATAATCAAAGATAGACACAACCAAAGAGCGAGTTAAAGAAAATGTTTACTCTGAGACAATTTTCCGTATGTTGGCCAAGCTTGTCAATGACTGCCTTTTCTTGGGCAGGTAATTTAAAAATATTTTGGGGGAACCACTTTACCTTCATGAGTTTCAAATTTCAGTGACTGAAGTAATTTGCAAGTTAAATGTAACTGTATCCAGCATCGTATCATCTGTAATTCAAGGTAAATATAAAACTATAATAGATTTGCCTGTTACATTATTTCTATATACTTGAAATATTATATCATATAATTTTTATTTATGATTTATAATTTTAAGTAAAATGATAGGTACACGAAATTATAATGTGATTAAAGTTATTTCTTTCAGTTTAGAGCTTTCTTCTTTTAGAAGAATCAAATTTCTTCTCCATTTTCACAAATTCCTTTTCTTCTTTTTCTTACACATATTTAGACCAGTTTTGTTTTGGGGTTCTGTTTGTTGATTTGTGGTATCAAACATTTCTTTTTTCTCATATATACCTTATATCTTGCTCCCCTAAATATTTACCTTTTAACAAGCCAGTGCCAAGTTAAACATTTCGATAATAACTCTGGAATAATCTAGCAGGAGTTAACATTTGTAATTAAAGAGTATCATCAAAAACGATCAAAAGAATTGTTTCATTTTCATCTTTACTCTGCTCCTCACTTGTCTGGAGGACTTGAAGCACTTTGTGATTAAAGAGGGTCAGTGCTGTAGGTGATGGTTACCCAAAACTCCAAACGTGGCAAATGCGGGAATCATGGAGTCATTTGGCATTTGGCCAGTCTCTTTGGTCAGCATTGCAACCAAGCTCTGCTTCTATCTTGACAATTCTGCATAATGATTAGCTATTACGAGTGAGAGAAAAAGAGGTAAAGAAGCTTTAATGTATCATAAGTGACATCAAATTAGAGAAAGGTTTCAGAGTGGGAACATATCCATATAAAAGTACTCTAACCTTGTAAGATAAAGAACAGTAACTCTAATAGGAAAAAAAGTGTAGTTAGCTAGTTAGTTAAGAAATTTACAGCTTTTCTTATTTGTTCACAGCAGCACTTAAGCTTTGGAAATAAAGCATGGAAACAAACAAAAATTCACTCTTTAAATTTGTTATAAGTCAGTCTACCAAAGTGTTAATCTCATAGTTTGTGATGACAAAGATAAGCTGATTGATTCAGGTATTTAGACAGGGTTTTGTATTTTATTTAAAAGATATTTTTTACAGTCGTCTCAATTTGTGGTTAAATGTAAGATGACCTTTAAAAAGCAGGCAGTTTTTAAAAGCCACATTACGATAAAGCTGCAAATGTTTTCAAGAATTAGAAACATGCACGTTTTAAGATTTTCCAAAAATCCCAGGACTTCTGGGGAATTTCCAATATTTGTGAGACAGAAACTCTTGCCTTTTAAAAAGTGTGCACAAAACTCAGATAATCAATAAAACAGTGTTCTGTGCTGAAATAATATGTCAAGCAAAAATGATGTAAGTGGAAGTAGATGAGAGATTTGCAGGAAAAGGGTATCTGAAAAAATTCTTGCCATGTTAAATAAGATTTGGTCTCGTGTTCATCCTTACACATTACACATTTTTAAAACTTTAAACAAGACTCATGCCCTTTCTTGTTATTTTTAGTATCTCCCCAAACCATAAACACAACCATATGTTGGGGCAAAGCTGTATTGATGGTTTGGATGTGGAGTACTTACTTTTATTTTTACCATTAAGTTCCATTTATAGCAAGTAATGTGTATTTTCCATCAATGATCAGATTTTGCATATTTTTAGTTGTTTGTGGACTAAAGGTTTGAGAAGTAGAATATGCTTCCTCTCACACTCTTCAGTGCCCATAAATTCAAACATGAATTATTTGAGAGTCTATCTAGGTATACTTCAGAAGAAAAAAGTTTTTTACATTTATGGTTCTAGGAATTTTTGAGATTGGCAGAAGTACAGGTAAACTGACTATTTGGGGAAGTGCTTGTCATCTCTTCTCCATGTGACCTTGAACAAGATATATAACCTCTGAGTCTCAGTTCTCCAACTCTAAAGAAAATAGAAATTCTTCCCTTCAAGTTTATTGTGATGATTAAATGAGATGCGAGTGAACTGTATAAGACAGTCCTTGATAAATTGGTGGCATTAACTAATGGCTATGATCTCTCCTAAGGGAGATGAGCAAAGGGAAAAGTAGTATTGCCAGGAAAAAAAAAAAAAATCCAGTATAGTCAAATTCTGAGTGTCAAAATGTCCCTGTATGTTTTCTACCTCTGTAAAAACTGTAAAACAGTGATAGGACAATTGGTGTGATCACAAAGCCATTGAGAAACAAACCTTAGTGTCCAACACCACATTTAGTAATACACAGGAGGACTAGAAAAGACCATGATAAATACGAAAAGAACACAAGGTGAAAATACTTTAAATAAATTCAGTTCCTACAGTAGATTGGGGCACATAATCCCTTCCAAAGCTCTGAGAATCTTATGAATAAATGTTAAGCTTATAAAGAATAAGGGTCAGAATGTGTCCCCACCATAAGACAGCTAGGAGTATTATTAATATCAAGGAAAAGAATGGAGAAGGGAGACAGAATGAATTTCCACTTTAGAAGTCTTTGTCTTTGTGGAAATAATGGCTCCAATCCTTTAGTCCGTCTCTAAGACATGACATCAGCCGGATCTGACTTTTTTGCAATCTCATCATCGCTCTTCAAAGCCTTCTGAGTCACACTGTTCTTGACTTTTCCTAGTTCCTCCAAAGCTCTCAGTTTCTATCACCTGTGGCCCTTGCACAAATGGTTCCCTGTGAGTCACATTCTTCTTTTTCTTTGCTGACCTAAAACAGATGGACTGTCAGTTATTTCTCCAGAAAAAATGAGTTTATTTGGGATCAGCAGAGAATCGTAAATTTGAAGTCTGTAACCACAGCAAGTCACAGGCAAGGCCCACACAGCAAGGAAAGGAGGATGCTTTCATAGAGGGGAAAAGGAAGTTGGGAGGGCTGTAGTAAACAGAGTCCATGGCTTTTCCTTGGCTGAGTTGTTGTCAGAAAAGAAGAGGAATCTTTCTTCTTCCTATTAGGCTTTGCTATTGGAGCTAGGTGTGAGAGTCTTCTTCTAATTCCATTTAATTAAGGTTTCTGTTTATTAATATCTTTTACTAACTCTTACCCTTCAGTTCTCAGCTGAAAATTTGTTCCTTCCTGGGACCTCTCTCTGATTTTCTGGGGCTGCCCATTTTATACTCCCATGGCAACTTGCTCTCTTCTTTGCAACATGGACTGAATGGTTTAGTGTTTGATTTCTCTAATACAGGTCTTCCTTGACTTAAGATTGGGTTATGTCTTGATAAACACATTGTAAGTAAAAATCAGTGTCAGATTTTATTTTGGGGGGCTCCAAAATCACTGCAGATGGTGACTGCAGCCATGAAATTAAAAGACGCTTACTCTGTCTTGGAAGAAAAATGATGACCAGCCTAGATAGCATATTCAAAAGCAGAGACATTACTTTGCCGACTAAGGTCCGTCTAGTCAAGGCTTTGGTTTTTCCTGTGGTCATGTATGGATGTGAGAGTTGGACTGTGAAGAAGGCTGAGCGCCGAAGAATTGATGTTTTTGAACTGTGGTGTTGGAGAAGACTCTTGAGAGTCCCTTGGACTACAAGGAGATCCAACCAGTCCATTCTGAAGAAGATCAGTCCTGGGATTTCTTTGGAAGGAATGATGCTAAAGCTGAAGCTCCAGTACTTTGGCCACCTCATGCGAAGAGTTGACTCATTGGAAAAGACTCTGATGCTGGGAGGGATTGGGGGCAGGAGGAGAAGTGGACGACAGAGGATGAGATGGCTGGATGGCATCACTGACTTGATGGACGTGAGTCTGAGTGAACTCCGGGAGTTGGTAATGGACAGGGAGGCCTGGTGTGCTGCAATTTATGGGGTCGCAAAGAGTCGGACACGACTGAGCGACTAAACTGAACTGAACTGAACTGAACCTACTGAAAATCATAGTTTAACCTAACCTAACTTAAACATACTCAGAACACTTATTAACATAGCCCAGAGTTGGGCAAAATCATCTTTACACAAAGCCAATTTAAGGTAAAGTGTTGAATACCTCATGTAATTTATTGAATACTGTATTGAAAGTGAAAAAACAGAACATCTGTACAGGTATAAAATGTTTTTAAGTGTATTGGCCCTTTATTCTCATGATTGCAGGGCTGATTGCAACTGCCCATTATCATGGGGGAACTTTGTACTATATATCCCTCACTGAGGAAAAGTTCAAAATTCAAAATTTGAAGTGTGATTTCTACTAAATGCATTTCATGAAGTGAAAAAAATAACTCTAACCGTTGTAAGTCAGGGACTCACTATGAAAATAGGAGTGTTTTTTCTTTTTCTCTGCTGTATCAATAATGACTAGTGTTTTGTCTGGCAAAGCAATNTTATGGGGTCGCAAAGAGTCGGACACGACTGAGCGACTAAACTGAACTGAACTGAACTGAACCTACTGAAAATCATAGTTTAACCTAACCTAACTTAAACATACTCAGAACACTTATTAACATAGCCCAGAGTTGGGCAAAATCATCTTTACACAAAGCCAATTTAAGGTAAAGTGTTGAATACCTCATGTAATTTATTGAATACTGTATTGAAAGTGAAAAAACAGAACATCTGTACAGGTATAAAATGTTTTTAAGTGTATTGGCCCTTTATTCTCATGATTGCAGGGCTGATTGCAACTGCCCATTATCATGGGGGAACTTTGTACTATATATCCCTCACTGAGGAAAAGTTCAAAATTCAAAATTTGAAGTGTGATTTCTACTAAATGCATTTCATGAAGTGAAAAAAATAACTCTAACCGTTGTAAGTCAGGGACTCACTATGAAAATAGGAGTGTTTTTTCTTTTTCTCTGCTGTATCAATAATGACTAGTGTTTTGTCTGGCAAAGCAATGTATTGACTGCTAATTAATATAGGCAATTGTAGCAGACTGAATTCTCTGGCTCTAAGTCAAATATATTTCCATTAGGGAAATAGATACATACAATGAAACTAGCCATCCACATCAAATTCTTCCCCTATTTTCTATGTTCATCAAACTACCTCCTCAGTAAATTCATATATCCTCTTCTGCACAACAAACTCGAGACAGAAGTATTATCTTCATATTACCGAAGTATAAACTGAGGCTAAGAATCTTGACCAAAGTCAGTAGCAGCAAGCGACCTAATTAAGTTCTGTAACCATGTCTGCATCTTCACCCACTCTGCTCTCCCAAATGCCCTTGTTAGTGAGAGGATCAGGCTGATCAGAGAGTGTGAGGCTCTGGTCCAATATTTACATCTATTTTCAATTATAAATATGTGCAGTGGCTTCCTAATTTTTACAACTGCCTCATATTTGCAGAAAACCTTAGGCCTCCATTCAGGAAATAGATCAGCTTTTGGTAAACTGACATTTGAGCTGAAAAAAAAGTAGAATCATACCCTAGACCACAGGGATTTCACTAAGACCCTGCTGTGGTGTGACACCCTCTGTCCATAGTTAAGACCAACTCTAGAGAATGGCTCTATATCCAACTGGTGGCATCAGTTGCAAATTTTCCTTCTTTTTTCCTTCTTTTCTTGCTACTGCTCCTGTTACTGTTGATTCTTCCTCTCTTCCTCCTCTTCTTACCCCTCCTTTCTTCACTTAGAGAAGCAACTATAACTTCTCATCACAAATGCAAACAAAGGCAGTAGTATATAAAAAATGAAGGTCCCTTCCAACCTACTCCCTAAAGAGAAGCAAACTACACACAGATATACATACAACTTGTGAATTATTTATTTTTATATTTTTATAATTTCCATGTGGACCTACATCTTTTTAATGGCCTTATAATACTCCATAAGGATGAACAGTTAATACTGTAATTATCCCTGTATTGTTGAGCATTTCAGCGTTTTCCCAATATGTCATTTTTACAGATATTACTGCAATACTTGTATTCATATCCTAGACATGTTTTTAAAATTAAAAGAAGAAACTTTAATAGGCAGAATGTTCTTTTTTCCTCTCAATGGCATATCTCAAATATTTTACTGTGCTCCATAGTCAGTATATGGTTATTAACATTATTGACATGTGTTTGGCTAATGATAGAAAATGTCTTGATCATAATGGAAATTTTTTGTTTAGTATAATATGAAGCATTATCTTTCATAATGTTCAAGAATTTTGCTAAAGGAAGATCAAGAACTCTGCCAGAGACCTTTATTTCATCTGTGCTCAGCAATTTCTTTTCACTTTCTGCCTAGCTAGCTGCTTTGATACAAAGATCTATAATTAAAGGACAAGATAAATTTCAGTATGATATACTATACCACTGTGAAAATCAAGGAACAGCTCAGACTGCCAAACTTCTATGTCATTCTTTCCTAATAAACACCAGTTGTTTATGTTGCAAATAGAGCACACATCTTTTCCAAATAATAATCAACAAACTTACAAAAGTAATGGATATTTATTAGAGAAAATTTGAGAGAAATTTAAAAGTTAACAAAAAAAAGAAAGAAAATAATTATTTAATTTCAACATCCAAAGGAAAGAATGACTAAACATGGAGATTTTATTCTGACTCTATGAAAAAATTTGGAGAAGGCAATGAGAACCGACTCCAGTACTCTTGCCTGGAAAATCCAATGGACAGAGGAGCCTGGTAGGCTACAGTCCATGGGGTCACTAAAGATTCCGGCATGACTGAACGACTTCGCTTTGACTTTTCACTTTCATGCACTGGAGAAGGAAATGGCAACCCACTCCAGTATTCTTGCCTGGAGAATCCCAGGGCCAGAGGAGCCTAGTGGGCTGCCGTCTATGGGGTCACACAGAGTCGGACACGACTGAAGCGACTTAGCAGCAGTAGCAGCAGCATGAAAAAGTTAGTTTTTATTTTGAAAATATTTGTGATAGTTTTTATATTAAATCTACAATCTTCAATTTTTCTAGACTTAACCTTAAAATGTAAACATGTTTTCATTAACAAATTTTTTTTACCAGATATCAAATTGCCAACATCTGCTGGATCATGGNCTTAGCAGCAGTAGCAGCAGCATGAAAAAGTTAGTTTTTATTTTGAAAATATTTGTGATAGTTTTTATATTAAATCTACAATCTTCAATTTTTCTAGACTTAACCTTAAAATGTAAACATGTTTTCATTAACAAATTTTTTTTACCAGATATCAAATTGCCAACATCTGCTGGATCATGGAAAAGGCAAGAGAGTTCCAGAAAAACATCTACTTTTGCTTTATTGACTATGCCAAAGCCTTTGACTGTGTGGATCACAATAAACCATGGAAAATTCTGAAAGAGATGGGAATACCAGACCACCTGACTTGCCTCTTGAGAAACCTGTATGCAGGTCAGGAAGCAACAGTTAGAACTGTACATGGAACAACAGACTGGTTCCAAATAGGAAAAGGAGTACGTCAAGGCTGTATATTGTCACCCTGCTTATTTAACTTATATGCAGAGTATATCATGAGAAACTCTGGGCTGGAAGAAGCACAAGCTGGAATCAAGATTGCCGGGAGA